>CM034153.1:694974121-695096954 GCA_019776745.2 Taxus chinensis
CCTTATATATTATCCAAATACATGTATCTTCTTTATATAAACCCTAACAAGGGTATATAAATGGGATAGGTAGATAAAAATAAAATAAACAAATTTGAGCTTCCTTGGATACCTCCTCCATAACCTGCAACAAAACCGAAATAATGAAATGAAATGAAATGGAAAGTTAGAGATGAGATTAGGGTTTCAATACTACACCTAAAATAAATTGTGGAGATTCATTTTATCCTAGGGGTCTCAATCCACCTAGGATTTCCCACTTGATCATTTGGTTGACTTTGAATAGTCAAGTGACTTTATTTTAGCACTTATATGAATAGATTAAATTAAAATTAAATTAAATTTTTTTAATTTGTGTAAGAGGACATGGGTCCATTTGGATGGGAAAACAGGGCCCATGCCCAAATGGTTCAATTAAACCCTAGAATTATCTTATTATCTTGTTTGGAAAACCTCTTATTCAGCTTAGTGTAACCCCTTGGTGGGGAAAATGTGATGAACTTAATCAACTCTTATTAAATCCTAGTGACTTTAATCACGAAAACTATATCTTAGATTAAACTTATCTAACCCCTTGGTGGGGAAATTTGGGCTAAACATACTTAACCATAATTACAAAAATAATACTACGGTTATTGTCACACCCCATTTTTAAGTTTATTGATATACAACAAACGTAAATAAGTCAATTCCTCTTATTAGTGTAAATAGCACTTGGTTCATTTCTATTCATACCTAGATAAATTAATGAGTGGGATTAGTAATGGAAGAAACTATCATATGGTTTATCGTCATTCTTCCTTGATTAATTTTATTGACTTAGATTGATTAATCGCTATTATTATAAAACTCTAGTCCTCACGCCTTGCACAATTAATTTCAAGGATTCATTTAATTGAATCATTTGGTGGGGAGGGTCATACATAAACTCAAGTATCGTAACCATGAAAATAATGTTATGGTTATTGAGTAAATCCTTAGAAAACTTTTTGATTTGGATTATCAACGATTAAATTACATTTAATTTTTATCTAATGTTTTAAAAAAAATTGTCCCAATTTCTACCATTAATTTGGAGGGTGATTTTAGGTCGTGAACTCATAGTCGTAACACCTACATAAAACACCTGAGGTATTTAACACTTGATTTCCACCTCAAGTAGACTAAGTGAGTTGTAAAACCACTATTTGGACTATTAGAGCATATAGTACTAACTCCTTTATTTAATAATCCTTACCTAGTCCTCCACGTTTCTTTTAGAATATCTTCCAATCCTTTGTCACCTCCCAATGACTCCTGTATGTAATATCTTTGACCCTTTTTAGCCTCTACCCACCGTATACCAACCACCACCTCTAAATGGATTTATTTATCTCATCCATTTCTTTCATGAACCTCTGTTTGCCTCAAACCACTACAAGTATCTGCCCACTCAAACCATATACTTTGCAATTTTCTTCCTTCATCAAACAATCCACATCCTCTTAAGGCTTCTTATCATAGTATTTTCCTTCGTGAGTTTTTGCTTTCCTCTATCCTTCCACCTCCACCAAAAGTCTTGGGAAATGTTCTTCCTTTGAACCCACATCATCTATGGTCCCTCATCTTCTACACACATCCTCTTCACTATTTGTCTTCCTCTTGTCACATTTTATCTACAACCTTTCTCCTTTTCACTTTTATCTTTTTTGCTTCTTCTCTTCACGCCATTTTTTGTGTTATCTTCTTCTTCTCATATACTATTTTTGTATTCATATCTCTACACCTTATGGGATTATACCCACCTTTATCCATCCTCCTCCTCTTCTCTACATTTTTCCTTCTCTGCCTTAGAAGTTCTTCTATTTCCTATTTGCCTTCCTATACATTCTGATGTGCCTTCTTAGCTCAACAAATGAAGTTCTACAAATATAGATTTTGGAAAGCCAAATAAGATAAGTTGGACAAATTTGCATTGTCTTGAACCAAACCAGTTGTTTGACCTTCAACATCCATATTTGTCTCTTAAAGATGATCAAGAAAACATTCTTTTTAAGATCTTACTCAGGCTACCCTGCTCCTTAGACCACTAGTTTTTTGAGAGATTTATCGTAGAATATCACCTTTCTTTGTATAACTTTGTTCTGAAAAAATTGGTCAATATTACACTTTCTTGAGAATGGAATCACCTCAAAATGGTGTATGTCCTGATCTTATCCCCACTTGCTTGTTGTCAAGAATCCTCCTTTGATGATTGTGCCTTCATTCTCAATTTTTTTTGATCCTTATACACAAAATCATGGAATCATACATCATGAATGTACACATGTTCTAAAGGAAAAAACAACTCACACTTGAAACACTTATATCTCTCCATTCACACATAACCTAATGTTCATATGAGGTCATAACAAAAGGATTTGTTGATTAAACCTAGAGCTTCCTCTAGGCAAAGCTAATGCTCATAGCCCTCAAAAGCCTGATATTTGAGTATATCTTCTTTAGGTACCATGATATATAAAAAATAAACATAGATTTGGATGCTCATCAGAGAGGTGTAAATCATGTTAGGAGTACAGGGTAGGTTACCTTGTACGAAATGATTATTTTTCATGACTGATCCAGACCTAATTAGGTCTCTTAAAGGCTATGAACAAGGTGTAGATAGTTTATATGGAGGATTCAATATTGTCACTGACTTAAGAAGGTATGATGAGGTAATTCATAACTATCATAATCATATTTAAGCTTATCTCATCCTAAAACATCATAAAAATCACTTCCATAGTTGCATTCAAGGAACTATAAGCCTAAATTGCAGGGGCTACACAGAAATTACTTGCCAAATGATTCAGGCTCTACACTCTTGGGAGATGAAATTCACCCTTGATGACATCAAGATTTCAAAAATTCAAAAAAATTGACCTTATAGTTTGTTAGTTCTAGGAAGCCCTAGTTCAGGGGTAGAAGACACAAAATTGGACACACAGAAATTACCTAGTCACTTCAGGACCTCAAGTAAATTATATTATACTTGTATTGATATCCCTCAACTCCTCCATACATTATAGTCATTCATCATGCTCACATAACTTGACTGCCAACTCTTAGGTCTCGTCCTGTGCAAGATTGTCCACTCATGCATAACAAGAAAACATGTCAAACTTGCAATTAACCCATGAAATCATTTCATACTTTCAATATCAGTTTCTTCATTATTAAACATGCCTCTTTCTCCCTTATTCATGAGTTAATTACATATATTACGACCAAAAATAGTACTTTTGGTGCTTTATCTCATATCCCTACTCTTACTCAACCACACCCTAAAAAGGTTCAACAACTATCTAATCATAAAACAATGATAAATATCACTTTATTTGCCTATTATCTCGTACATAAACACTTCTACAATGTGACATGGCTATAAATATCTTATTTAGCCTATAGTATTTATTTACCATGTCTATAACTACTCTTACAACTCTCCTACAAGCACACATTCACCTGTGACAACATGTCAAGGTGAATTTTCAATACAAAAGAATAGAAATAGGTTTCCTACGACCTTCAAGGTCATTAAATCCTCTTGACTCCTTTCATGAAGATGGTTTAGGCCTTCAATAGTCCTTATACAATTTAAATTTTTAAATGATCCATTTTGGCAGGAAAATGGCAAACCCTTCTCCAAATGACCTGAATGGATGTCTTGACCTACAAAATCACTTGAAAAAATGAAAATTTCCTCCTTGATTTCTTTTGAAGTCACTTGCATAGTTCTGAGCCTATGCTCTTGCATCACATTCCCTCCATGCACTCTTCACCATCACAATTTATATCTCTTAATGGGATATCCCCCACTTCTCTTTTTATTGACCCCCACTATGACAAAATCCATTCACCTACACACTAACATGCCTTAGCCTTCGTGCTAACATAATCCTTCTCTTCTCCTTCTCCTCTTCATGGTTTCTTGGTCATCTTCTCTCTTCTATTTTACTTCATCTCTTCCCCACACTCCTTCTTGTCTTCTCTTTTGGATGCATTCTTAAATCTTCACATTGCAATATTCTTTTTTGGCTACGATCCACATCCCATCTTCATTTTTCTTGGGAAGCCCCACTCTACTAATATTTTTCTACTTTTCTTCTCTCTATTTGGTTAGTTCATTACACAAAAATTAATGATATTTTTCCACTTGCCACACTTCTTCTCCTATTTCCTGTTGGGTAACCTATAGTTTTCCTCAAAATGCTCCTTCAATTTACTCGTGACTTCCTCTTTTGCACCTATCTCCTTGTAAAATTTTGAAATATCTTCCTTAGATCTATCCTCCTTAGTTTCCTTTAGGTAAACTTATTATTTTCCCCTATCTTCTTCATTCAACAAGGTGCTATCATTGTCATGCTTTCCTCCATCTTAGCACTTCTTAACTCCACCTCCTAGAGTTTATTATCTTGTGAAATCTCTTACACACTCCTTTCTCTCCATTGGGGTTTCTTCTTCATTAACACACTCATCCATGAAACCCTTTTATCCTCACGTTGGGACATCTTCCTCCACAAATCCATTGTGCACTTTGTTCCCTCTATCGGACTCCTTTTGTGCACTCTTATTTCTCCACTTGCACACTCTTATGGTACACCATTATACTATACACATTTCTCACCATTCCCTCTCTATGAATTCCATACATTACATCAATTCATCCTCTTTGATCTCATGGCCTCCCATGACCATCTCTTCCTTAACTCCCTCTTTCTCCTCTTGCACAATAGTTACACACTTTTTCATTAGGATGAAATGCACTCACTTGCATTTCCCTTCTTGTATTATCCTTTTTGCACACTCCAAAGTGAATCCATCTTCTCCCTTCACCCTTTTCTAAACTCCTCAACTATCCTTCTCTATGTTATTCTATGCACTACCTTGTTGATATCTTGTGCACACTCATCCTTCATCACATCTACTCACCACCATGTGGCTTTAGTGCTCCACACCTAACTCTCTTAGTATCGATAAATGAAACATCTACTCATCCTTGCAAAAATTCACAATATTTTATCTACTATCATATATCATCTATTTGATATATTTCCTTAACCTCCCCAAAATGACATGACATGCATCCATCATCAGGATGTCGCACAACACTCGATCGGTGAATCTCTTGATCTTAATCTCTAATTTGTATTGCTCCCGCATAATTTTCTTATGACATTTCACCAATTAGGTCATTGTGTATGGATTGGTATGCCTCTTACACACTAATACCAACTTTGGCATCATATCCTCTATAACTAAGTTATTGGTGCTCCCATTTTCAACCACTACTAAACAACATTTTCCCTTGGTCTTGGAATTTGTGTAGAATATTTTCTACCTATCTCCTCATGAATCCACCTTTGTTATTTTTATAACCTTTCCTTATCTCTATAACTATTAACATTTGTACACCTTTTATTTTTTATTTTATGTGTTCTTCGCACATTATCTTCTACTTCATAATTTATCTCCTCACCATGCTATAGATTATTCTAATCTATTCCCCCTCTCCTCACACATATAGAAACATCCATCAAATATTACATGTTGGTATATTCTCAAAAATATTCTTCTTTGTTGGCATTATTCATCTTGCACATTTCTTACACAATATCCACGCAATCCTTATTGTTACACTTTCGAATCTCCACCAAGTTGTCTCTCCTCTCATGAATCTCTTGTAATATCTATGCATGTCTCAAGTTCTCATTTTGTTGAATACTAATTGAGTCCTTTATGCATTTCTTGTACATTATATTTGCATCAATCTCTTCTCCCTCACCATTGTCATGAGATTCATGAAATATTTGACAGTCTTCGTCCTCTATTATAATCCTTACAACCTTAAGCTCCTTCATTTTATCCACCAAAATTTTTATGACTATTGCATCAAACACCTCCCTTATTCTTGGTAGCATGTTTCTTTCATGTGTAAGATATATGGCCTTATGGAATCTACATCCACATGATCACTATGGCTATAGAATCTTTCATGGAGCTTTTATAGACTCTATTATTTTCCTCCTAAGGACCTAACTTATACTGGTTTCACTCTCAACTCATCTCTAATATCCTATAATGACTTAACCACTCGTAATCCGATTATTATGCCTTGCATGCACAATTAAAAACCTCTCATTGTCCTTTAACTCTTCCCTTTTCTTAGATAGGCTCCAAATATTAAACTCAACCTATGGTTTATATCCACACATTCCCCACTTCTCTCTCCTCATTAGAATTTACTTTTTGTGGGATGGTCCCTTTTAAACACTTCCATATTTTCTCATCTAGATTCAAATTTGGATTGATATCATTCAATGTTCTAATCTACCTCTATATATATGTTTCATTCATGTGTCATGTTGATCTGTTCATTAGGCTCAACTTATTGTTGATCCTAGTTAGGATCCTTGTTAGAGACCTTATGGCACCCCTTTATCTTATCTTCAAACTACCAACTATGTTTCTCACTCCGTTCTCAAATTAATTTTCAATGCCTTTTCTCGATTCTATTATACACTCGTATGTTTAGCCATGCTTCACCTCATCCTTATGTACACTCTATTACGTAATACCTTCATTTAGTCTCTTTTTACCTCCTTTCACTCCATGTTATTGCACAAAACTCCTTCGTAATATTTGTATGTCTCTGGTCAACTAGGTTAGGATATGACTCCTATCATGCTACCAAAATTACTATGTGTAATCATTGTGCATTATTTTTTGTCTTATATCCTTCCTTCCCTTCATTGGGAAACCTTTCATTTCCATATTACTCTATGCTTTTCCAAACCTTCTGTACATTATTTATAAGACTTTTTTAACTACATAATTCATGTAATGTTCTCTCCATTACCAACCATTGCATAAAGTCCTTGCACACTTATATAAAATCACCACTTGACTCTGTATTTCCTCCTCTCTATTGAGAAATGTGTCAAAGTTGTCATTGATTTCAAGTTGTACATTGATGTCAAATTTTTCCCAAGGTTTCCAGGTGGTTCCATGAGGTATCAAGTCATGTCCAATAGTGATGTCATGGTGTGAAAACAGGATTCAGTTGCATGGTCAAGTGAATAAAGTGTGTGGTGAGTCTTTCCAAGGTTTTATGGAGTCTTCCAAAGTTCGAACATGGTACATCACATGTTTTTGAGGTGTTAACAAGTCTGTAACACATTTCCATGGTCATTTCATGAGGTTTCAGGTATCTCTAAGCCTAGTCCTAGCTCTAAATCAATCAGGTAGGTCTGAAAACATGACAAGTGAGCCAAGAAAAATAAATAATATCATTTTTGGATCAATATGATCTGAAATTGAGCATGTGAAATTATCATCAGGTCAAGACTCAAGCATACAAGGCATGAAGATAGTCGTATTGGTTCATTTCAATGCATTTAAGGTGAGTAGACAAGTGAGAGTGTTGAACCCAGGCATACAAATGTAAGAAAAGAATTTTAGGATCATAATATTATGATATATGAGGTTTGCAAGGCTTCACCAAGGTCTAAGGAGGTAAATTAATCACTTACCCAGGTTGGCATTCTACGCCCTTCAGGGAAAATAAATAGAGCTGAAAAATGAGATGGGGAAGAAAATTTTGGGGATTAATATGAATTTTGTTATTTTAATTCATGTAGGGGTGAGTTAAGAAGGTGTGGGAAAAATTTTAAGACATAAGGAGGTGTTTTGTGAAAGTTATGCAAGTTTTATCAAAACTAGTTTTTGGAAAATGCATTCTAGGCACCCTAACTTCTTAGCATCTACTCTAAAATATTTGGACATGTAAAGATAAATCATAGAAGAATTTTTTATATTATATTTAGTTAAAATCATTATGAAAAATATATGAATTAAATTGGTTAAGTATTTAAAAATTTCTAATCATTTTTCTGAGCCAAGTGAAACTTGTCAAACACCCATCCTCGAGCGCTAAGGGAAAAATAAAGTTTTTGATATTCTAACCAATTATACATGTTATAAAACATACTTGTATGTGTACATGACTTCCTAAAGCACATTTTGGTGACATTTTTAGTTTGCACATGTGATTGTAAGGTACAACAAAATAGTGGTTTTAGAGAAAAATGTAGGTACAGGTCTAATATGAAGGCTTCATGAAGAAAACTTCATTGCTCCAGAAATATACTAATGTTTCCTAAGTGATCATGAAGTGGTTTGAGAAATTTATGAGAATAAATTTAAAGTAAGGGTGAGATACTCTTGTTTATCACTTGAACGTATGTGCATACTAGAACCAGTCTTGATGTTTGGTGTAAGTGCTTGTATGAAAACACATTCTGAAGCTTAAAATGGTTAACCACATCTGATAAAATATTAGGATGTCTTGTTGGAGTCAATGTATGATCCTATGAAAGTGGGTTAAGGGATCAAATTTTAGAACTTCAATTGTGACAGTGGCATGTTCAAAGGATTGATACCTTGAGGTGAACTGGTACTTCTCCCTTGATAAATATTGCATTAAAATCCTTGGTAATGTTGTAGAAGCTCCTAGTGAAGCCACCACACACTCATAGTAGCATGGAAGTGAAGAAAAAATTGATCTAATTCACTAAACATATTTCTAGGGTTTAATGTGTCAAAACCCTCACTCTACATAGTTCTGAGAAAACTAGCTCATTTGAGCTTCTTGGCTTGTTAATTGTCAAAATAATGGATCTAAAAAGCTACCCAAAGTCTAAAAATAGGTCACCATAGTCATAGGTGACTAAGAACATCCATGTTTTTCTTCAAATTCTTCATTGTTTTAGTTTGTGCTAAGAAAAATAGTGAAGACATTGTCTTAAATCCTGAATACTAACGATGTTTTATGATGGACTGATCTATTGAGCATGGTGAATGGAAATATGCATCTAAACCATCATCTTCAAGTGATAAAGTCAGTTGAATGCTTGATATCCATGATTTAGACAACGAAATTTGGTATTTATACACTTAATCGCCCACATGAGCATATTTATTTAATTCATACCCCCTATTTAATTAAATACCCATCTTATTACCTCATCACCTTTGACCCCCTTTAATTAATTTAATTAATTAATTCCTATTAAGTAATTAATTAATTAATATCCACATCCTAATCTAGCTCTAATCCACTTTCTATTTAGGATGCTTTCATTATAAATATACATCCTATGCATCCTTATGCTTTTTCTAACCTATCCTTATCTCCAACTCACCCATATCTCATCCCTAAATCACCCCTTCCAACCTACATGCTTTAAAGCATTTGCCCATATCCTTAAAATCTTGAAATCACACCAAAATCATAGAAATCCATCCCATTAGGGAAAATTTCCCCACAATCGGTGGTGACCCAGCCCAGTCGTCGTCGACCCTATAAAACTAATTTAAATCTTTATATAAAGAATCAGAAATCCTATGCATGCAAACTGTGGAGCTTCCTCATGAATTGTGAAGTGACTCTCATACCAAAGCATTTCTGTAATAGTTATAAACCTCCCAAATATTCTTTGAACATGCTTTCATCACTCACAATCATCCTTCATGAGATTGATCATATTCTTTATGTCGTTATGTGATATTTATCATATTATCATTGTTTCTCTTGAATCTAACATTTTACAGGCTCATACTAGTTTCTACAACACCCAGAGCTCCCTCAGCAATGTTCTTTCCTAGCTTCTTTACTTGTAGGTCTCCTATTTCATCCTTTTAACGTTGGCTTTACACAACTCTGTTACAGTCATCGTCGATTCAACCTGGTCATCGTCAACCAGGGTCTTGATTTTTAATTAATCCTCACTTACTTCCATTTTCTTGGTTGTTAGGTTGTGGAGCCTGTTTTCATGTGTGAAAGTGTTGAAGATTGTACACTAAGAGTACTATACACTTTTCATGTATCCTCGCCGAGGTTCGGGGCTGGGTCGGGCCCCGAGCCGGGGTCCAGGGGCGGCAGCCCCCGATAGCAGGGGTTCGGGGGTGCAGCCTCCGATAGCAGGGGTTTGGGGGCACAGTCCCCGATTTTTTTTTTGTAGGCGTAAATTTTTTTGTCCTCAAAAAATGCACCCAACATATCGGGAAACGTGCTCTTCTCATATGGGAGAGTTTTTGACCCATAGGTTTATGGGACGGGTTTTGCCCATGCTTTTTGATACCCACAGTTTTGTAAAACTGCTTAAGCAGTTGTCTATTTATATGGTCTTATGCATATGATAGATATGTAAGCAAATGTATTGCAACTGTGTTTTGCATTCGGGTGTCAATTCTGTAGAGTTTGTTGAGCATAGCTCCAAATGGATCTGGGTATTGTATTGAGAGAGTGGAGGCTTGTAATAAAATCTGAGCAAGTGATTCTTGGTGGACGTAGCCCAAATTGGGTGAACCACGTTAAATCTTGTCTCTCTCTGTTGTGTTATTTATTCTGCACTTTGTTTGAGATCTGTAATATTTTCTGCATATTAGTTTCTACTGTTGCGATTCTGTAAGGGATTATTCCACATATTTTATCTCTTATTTCCTAACAATTGGTATCAGAGTGAGGTTTGGTTTGCTGAAGTGTTGAATCGTAGGGAAAGTTTTTAGCCTGAGTGGGAGCTATGGCAGATGATGGAAGATCTAGGGTTGATAAATTCAACGGGCATAATTTCAGTCTTTGGAAGATGCAGATGGAAGATTACCTTTATCAAAAGGATCTTTATACTCCATTTTCTGAGAAGGTGAACAAACCCTCGAGTATGACAGATACGGAATGGGATTTTCTGGATAGGAAGGCACTTGGGACAATCCAGCTGTGTCTTGCATCTTCGGTATTATTTAATGTTTCAAAGGAAAAGACTACAAAAGATCTAATGGATGTGTTAGGGAAGTTGTATGAAAACCCTCTGCCTCTAACAAGATATTTTTGATGAAAAAGTTGTTTAATATGAAGATGTCTGAGAATAGTTCAGTAGCAGATCATTTAAATGATTTCAATACAGTTGTGAATATGCTAGCTTCGGTTACAATAGAATTTGATGAAGAAGTTAGGGCTTTATTAATTCTGTGCTCTTTACCTGAAAGTTGGAATAACCTGGTAATGGTGGTAAGTAACTCGGTTCTAGCTAACTCGAAGTTGAAGTTTGAGGATGTTGTAGGGGTGATTCTAAGTGAGGAAATGCGAAGAAAAATCTCTGGGGAATCTTATACTTCAGGAAATGCTTTGATAGTGGAAACTAGAGGGAGACAGAAGAATAGAGGAAACCGTGGAAAATCAAAAGATTGGGCAAGGTCAAAATCCAAGAACAAGATTGTATGCTGGAATTGTAGAAAGCCTGAGCATGCAAAGAAGGACTGTTGGGAGCTTCGGGATAAGAAGAAACAATAGGAAGAAAACAAGGAGGCAAATGTGGCATCGGGTAATGTATGCCAAGATGCTTTGATTATTTCTCTGCATAATATTAATGAATCTTGGGTTTTAGATTCAGGGGATTCTTTTCATGCTACTCCACATAGGTGTTATTTGTTGATTATGTTCAAGGGGATTTTGGGCATGTTTTTCTTGGTGATGATGAGCCTTGCAGTATAGTTGGAAAAGGTTCTGTTCAGGTTAAGATGCAGAATGGGAATACATGGCTATTGAAGGATGTCAGACATGTGCCTACATTAAGGAGAAATTTGATATTGGCGGGGCAATTGGGAAGTGATGGTTGTAATGTGATATTTACAGCTGACTCTTGGAAGGTCACCAAGGGTGCTCTGGTGGTGGCAAGAGGTAAGAAGGTTGGGACCTTGTATTTAACAACTGATAGTACTAATGATTGTAATCTTGTGGCTTCAGATGCAGATACAACATTATGGCACTATAGGCTTGGTCATATGAGCCATAAGGGCATGGACATCATAAAGAAGAATCTACCTGGATATACAGAAACAAGTTTGGATTTATGTGAGAAATGCATATATGGGAAACAAAAGTGAGTAAGGTTTCTCAAGGTTGGACCTAAGAAGAAAGAGAGTAAGTTAGAGCTGGTACATTCTGATGTGTGGGGCCTGGCTCAGGTATCATCTCTTGGGGGTTCAAGTTATTATGTTAATTTTTATTGATGATGCAACAAGGAAATTTTGGGTTTATTGTATTAGAAACAAATATGATGTATTTGACACTTTTGTTAAATGGAAAGCCTTGGTAGAGAATGAAACAGGTCTTAAGCTAAAATGTCTCAGGTCAGATAATGGAAGGGAGTATTGCAGCAATGAATTTGATGATTACTATTCTAAGAATGGAATCCGCATGTAAAAATATGGTTCAAAGAACTCCGCAGAAAAATGGGGTATCAGAAAGGATGAACAAAAAAATAATGGAACGTGCTAGGAGCATGAAGTTACATGCAGGACTACCTCTTTCTTTTTAGGCAGAAGCGGTGAGCACAGCTGTGTACTTGATGAAGAGAGGACCCTCAAGTGCCTTGGATGGAGGCATACCTGAGGAGGCTTGGTATGGTAATAAATTTGATTATTCATTTCTTAGAGTCTTTGGATGTGAGGTGTTTGTTCATATAGACAAGGATGATAGGACCAAGCTAGAGGCTAAATCAAAAAAATGTACTTTCATTGGTTATGGTGGTGATGACTTTAGATTTAAATTTTGGAGTATTAAGGACAATAAAATCATTCGGTCTAGGGATGTGGTCTTTAATGAGAAAATCATGTATAAGCAGCAGTTGCAGGAAAATAGGGAAGAATCCAAGAAAGAATATGTAGCGGTAGAGGTATCTTCCGGATGGAAAAGTGACACATGAATCAGTTCAGGAACCTCCTCAACAAGAACCCCAAACTCCTATATTGAGGAGGTCTTCTAGGGTAAGAAGAGAACCTGAATGTTTTTCTCCTTCCCTTTATTATTTATTACTCACTGATAGTCGAGAACAAGAGAGCTTTGATGAAGCAATGCAGGTAGATGCCAAGAAGAAGTGGGAGCAAGCCATGGATGAGGAGCATCAGGCTCTCATGGAGAACTAGTCATGGGATTTGGTAAAGCTAAACGAAGGAAAAAAGAGCATTACAGAACAAGTGGGTGTTCAGATTAAAAGAGGAAGAAGGAGGCAAGAAAAATATACAAGGCCCGGTTGGTGGTCAAGGGGTTTGCACAGAAAAAAGGTATAGATTTTGATGAGATTTTTTCTCCTGTAGTAAAAATGACTTCTATTAGAACTGTTCTAGGAATAGTTGCAGTAGAAGATTTGCACTTAGAACAGCTTGATGTAAAGACTGCATTTCTCCATGGTGATTTGGAGGAGGAACTATATATGCAGCAACTAGAAGGCTATGAGGTCAAAGGTAAAGAGGAGATGGTTTGCAAACTGAAGAAGAGCTTGTATGGCTTGAAACAAGCTCCACCTCAATGGTATAAGAAATTTGATAGCTTCATGATGGAACAAGGTTATATTAGATGTCATTCTGACCATTGCATGTATACAAAGAAATTTAAGGATGGCAGTTATATTATCCTTTGTCTGTATGTGGATGACATGTTGGTTGCAGGTAAAAACATGCAAGAAATAAAAGTACTCAAGAAGCAGCTAAGTGAATACTTTGCTATGAAGGATTTGGGGGCAGCCAAAAAAAAAAAAAGAAAAAATCCTTGGTATGAGGATATCTCGGAGATAGGAAGGAACGGAAGCTGACTTTATCTCAGGAAGAGTACATTAAGAAATTCTTGGAGAGGTTTAATATGCAGGATGCTAAACCGGTTGGGACTCCTTTGGTAGGCCATTTCAAGTTATCAAAGGAGTAGTGTCCCAAGACAGAGCGGGAGAGAAACCAAATGTCCAAGGTACCTTACTCATTAGTAGTTGGTAGTTTGATGTATGCCATGGTGTGCACTAGGCCTGATATTTCCCATGCAGTGGGAGTAGTGAGTAGATTTATGAGTGATCCAGGTAGAGATCACTAGCAGGCAGTAAAGTGGATCCTTCAGTATTTGCGAGGGACCATGGGGATAGTTTTGTGCTATAGTGGATCAAACACTATTTTGTGTGGTTATGTAGATTCAGATATGGCTGGAGATGTAGACAGTAGGAGGAACACAACAGGTTATGTTTACACTATAGGTGGAACAGCAATAAGCTGGATTTCACGACTACAGAAGTTGGTGGCTTTGTCAACCACGAAGGATGAGTATGTTGCTACCACAAAGGCAAGCAAGGAAATGATTTGGTTACAACAATTACTTGAGGAGTTGGGGCATAAGCAAGAGGAAGGAAAGTTGTATAGTGATAGTCCAGAGTGTTATACACCTAGCTAAGAACTCTACTTTCCACTCTAGCACAAAGTATATACAGTTAAGATACCATTTCATCAGGACAGCTTTGGAGGAAGAGAAGTTGAAGTTGGAGAAGATGCATACCAGTCAGAATCCTACAGACATGATGAACAAGGTGGTCACAAGGGAAAAACTGAAGTTGTGTTCAGCTTTAGATTGGTCTTCATAGAAAGCAAGTGAAGGGTTAAGAAGCTTGCTCAGAGGAAAACTAGTCTCCAAGTGGGAGATTGTTAGGTTGTGGAGCCTGTTTTCATGTGTGAAAGTGTTGAAGACTGTACACTAAGAGTACCGTACACTTTTCATATATCCTCGTCGGGGTTCAGGGTCGGTGCCGGGGCCCCGATAGTAGGGGATCTGGGGGCGGAAGCCCCCGGGTAGCAGGGGTACGGGGGCGTAGCCCCTAAAAAAAAATGTAGGCGTAAATTATTTTGGCCTCGATCAATGCACCCGACATATCGAGAAACGTGTTTTTCTCATATGGGCGAGATTTTTGACCCATAGGTTTTATGGGACGGGTTTTGCCCATGGTTTTTAATACCCACAGTTTTGTAAAGCTGCTTAAGCAAATGTCTATTTATATGGTCTTATGCATATGATAGATGATGCAAGAAAATTTATTGCAGATGTGTTTTGAATTTGGGTGTGAATTTTGTAGAGTTTGTTGAGCATAGCTCCAAACGGATCTAGGTATTGTATTGAGAGAGTGGAGGCTTGTAATAAAATCTTAGCAAGTGATTCTTGGTGGACATAGCCCAAATTGGGTGAACCACGTTAAATCTTGTCTCTCTGTGTTGTGTTATTTATTCTACACTTTTATTTGAGATCTTTAATATTTTCTGCATATTAGTTTCTACTGTTGCGATTCTGTAAGGGATTATTCCACATATTTTATCTATTATTTACTAACATTGGTTTCTACTCCCTCAGATCTCGTCTGTAGGTTGACTACAGCATACACAAACCTCTACTGCATCAAGGTTGCATCTAGATATTACAAGTTTTCTCATATTCATCTTACATTGCAGATACTCAATCTCATGTCATTTTCGACCCGCCTCTGTAAATTTTGGGTCACCTTCGACCCATACCAGGTAACCTTTCACTTATAGTTATTTTAATCAAATCAGCTCTTAGATCAGATCTTAATTATTCTCATACTTCTGTATTCCTTCAGTTTCTACATGTTATCTGTTATTCATCTTTTACTTTTCTCTTTCTAAACAAACGGTGGTTGACATCCATGAAAGGAAGGTCATACTTCTTGGAATTGACATTATTCAGGAAACCCCCACACATCCCATCTAATCAATCTCCTTTCTAGTCTTTCTTATTTACATTTCATCAGCTACATTAAGGATCCATCACCAATCTACACCCATTCATCCATCACATCGCATTAAGAGGCATCTTAAACCCTCCATATTCTGAGTTTTCTAGTTTCTTTAGTACTAATCATTTAATTTAAAAAGGAATGAGAAATTAGGTAAACATTCTTAGCACGCCTGGTAGGAGCACCCTTTAGGTGATCCCTTTAATTTCATTCTATTTTTTGCTTCTTTTGTCGTCTACTAACACTACAGAAAAAGGATTCACTTTTTTCTTTCTCATGTTAGGTTCGGCTGCTTGGATCACTCTTCCCCTAAAGTTCAAATAAAAAGGAAAACCTTTATCCAGGTATTCTTTTTTTTTTTATCCCTATTTTATCCTTTTTTGTATCTTATTTCCCTTTCAGGTGTGTGTCCTCATCAAAATATCTCACTTCGATTTGGTTTTAAAAATAACATTTCTTTCTAAATCCTACTTGATCGCATAAGTTAAGTAGGGGTTAACTTGTTGCATTTCACATTCTATCACACACAACCTATCATCACATCAAATGATCCTGTTCATGCCTTAATGAATAAGTTGGCTAGTTTAGAGGCCGCTACCTTAGGGCCCAAGGTTACATTATCTTATAAAAAAAATCTGTAATGAACCCATTCATCCATTAGTTCCAACCAAACCTTACCCTCTTCATTGGGAGATTCCCAAGTTTACCAAGTTCAATAGCAAGGAATATCCCAACAACATCTTTGTGCATTTAGACATGCATGCTACCTTATTGCACACATGACTAGGACTTGATGCTCGTCACTTTCCTTATGTCTTTGTTCGGTCCTGCATAATACTGGTACAATAGCATCCCTCAATATTTGATATTTTTCTTCACTCAGCTATTGCAATTATTCTTAGAGAACTTTTCAATCAACATTTCACATAAAATAACCATCAATGATCTATATGCCATCCGACAGTTTGAAGACAAGTCCATTGTAGACTTCGGCACATGATGGTGTGGCATTATAAACCAATTATCCTTCCCTCTCATGAAAAATGATCTCATCGAGCTCTTCTCACATTCTTGTGTGAAGCATATTTCTTCTACATTACAAATCCAACATTTTTGAACATTTGAAGAAGCCTTCATCGTGGCTTACAAAATCGAAACTCATTCCCTTGAGAAACGCCAACTCAAACTTAAATCAAACAAGCCCAAGACTGAAATCATCAAACCCACTACACAGTGACAAGTCTAAAACTACCGCCAATATCATCATAGTTCAATGCTCATCCACATTTCCGTCTCACATAGAGTGTTTGCAAAGATATTTTTGATCATCTCCTAACTATACCCCCTTAGGGGAATCCTATAGTTCAGTATTTTACAAGTTGATGGTAGTACACTCCATCCATCTTCCTGCCCATACAACCCATGGATGATTAGTTACCCAAGCCCACTTGGTAATCACGAATCCCACTATTGTAAATACTATCAAGTCAAAGGTCATGACATTAAGAAGTTTCCCTCATTCAAAGATCACATCCAACAACTTATAAATCGGGGGGATATCGAAGTAGATAGCTCTACCGCTTCGCATAGCCAACCCCTCGACAAAATCAAGTAATATTTTCCTAATAAAACACCAACAAATCAAGCCTCAACCTTATATATCTCAACTACCAGATACTTAGACCATCAACACCGTCAGTCAAGATCTCATCTCATCAACAACTCCATATGTTCCTACCTTAGACAATATTCCCACCCCTTATTAAGAACATATCACACCTATATCAACTTTTACTACTTGTTATATACATATACCTACTCCTACCCTTACCCTTACCCTTACCGCATCCACATCAAATTTGAATATACCCCCTACTTCATCCACTTTGATTATGCCCCAATATATTACATCATATTCATTCTTATCACTTATTTTGGCCCCATTGATATACACACATATCCCTACATCTCTCACATTTTTTTCCTTCGCCCACATCTACATCGAATACACCTATTATTACTTCTACATCACCCATGTTCCACATCAATCCCAACTACACCCATTTCTATCACATATAATTATATGACCTCACTTACACCTATCTTGATGCATATACCTACATCTTTACATATGACTACATCGTTCATTTCGATCCCAATATTTTACACGCTCTCCTTCTCCAACATCTATTCCTATATCTACATCTATCACCATTGCCACACCAGTCACATCCTATTGATTTTTAAATATATCAATGATACCCCTTGTAACATTTATGAAGCAATCACCCAAATCTAAGATAAACACAAAGGGTATTCGTTCTCCCTCCACAAAATCAGTTGTTTCTACATTAACCAGTCCAAAAATTACATCACAATATTCAGATCCACTAGTTGAAATTATAGTCATCCCTGTCAAGGGTAAACCATCTCGATCAAAATATATGAATCTTGGTAAGCATCCTCAAAAGTCTCCTATGCACCTTCATAAGATATTATACCTTACCTCTCCTCAGTGATCCAACATTACATAACCCATCATAGGCATACCCTCATCTATATTAGGGCCAGCCCCTTCATCTAATACATCTCGTAATAATAAATACCAATCCAAAAAATCTAAATTTCCTCCCAAAATTTATTCGTCTTTCAAGATTCCTAATTTACCCATCCAATCTACATTTTCACCCAATCCCAAACATCCTATCAAGCCTCACAAGATTAATCTTCCCTATACCACATCTATTGGATCTCACACAGAGATCCTTAGACATTTAATCTAAATATCTATAATCATACTTCCACCTATCAAATATTTTAACCCTCATAGTAATAATTTATCATGGCTCAATCTCAATCACATTTATGACTACCATCACACCCTAGGTCATGAAACTGAGCATTGTAAGGCCCTCCAAGATATCATCCATGATCCTACTGAGAGGGATGACTTTATTATCCAAAAGAATCATCCTTATCCATCCACTATTCTATTCTATCTACAACCAAGCATCCCTACAATCATCCATCATCTATCCAATCCAAATCCAAGGTTATCATTTATACACCTCCTAAAAATCCTACCCCATCATCCACATCTACAAATCCATTTACATATACGTTCAAGTTACCCAATGCAATGCAACATCTCTGGTAGGGGGACCATTTATCCATGTCTTCTAACCATCTCACATCCGCACAACCTAAGCACATCCATTCATCCTCCTATCCATTGGATAGCCCCGTTGATGCTAGGGGACTGCACTCTAGGAATTCCATCCTGACATTTCCCTATTTACCTCATCCAAATCTTATCCAACCTAGTTCATCTGATCTTACCCAGTTTGTTATCTCATCTTAGCCTTTGAATTTATCTACCATCTTATATAATCCTAAGTACACCTTTGTTTCCATATGTGTGTCTCTTTTGGGGCACCACCTTTTTCATATAAGTCACCCTTTGTGGCCATACTCATCCTTCCATTGAGTGACCATCTATTCTCTTTCTAATTCCACCTTTGTGGCCATAGTTGTCCTTCCATTGGGGGACCATTTACTCTCACCTTAAGTCCACCTTTATGGCCTTGTTTGTTCTTATCTTAAAGGCACCATATTCTTATCCTAAATCCACCATTGTGGTCATACTTTGTCTCACTCTTGGGGGGGTCATCTCTTTGTCTTTTTAGGGACACATATTTTTGCTTCCTTAAGCGCATAGTTTTTTATTTTTCAGTTGTCCTTCAAATCTAATCCTTTACAAATCTATCATCTCATCTCAAATGTGACTTTTACATCAGTGACCTTATCCTACTCTAGAAAAGAGACCAATGTGTAAATTTTTCCCCCAATTGGGTTGGACCATACGTTTTCATACACAAGTAAGGTTCGGGAGCCTATTGTTGGCCTCCCTTGATGGTAAACTAGAAGCAGAACCTCTTAACGCATTGCACTTGTGACCATTATACTATTAGCACGTTTATTAGTGTTCTAGTCATATCTTTTGATCATTCCTCCATCTTATCCTCTTCCTTTTATCATTGCGGTGTTTTGTAATAATGTGTTCTATGGTCACTTCCTATATGTGACCTTAAATATGGGCACCACGAATATTCCCATAGCATTTTCCTTATGGATAGGTTCTCCCTTCTTGGTGAGAACTCCACAATCATTACATGCATCACCATCTTATTCACCTATTATAACCATGCAAAGGGTCCAGGGGTGTCTCTTGTACATTCATTATCCACTCTTAAGTGGTCTACTTAGCTAGTCCCAGCTCTTCCCCATGTAAAAATCAAAAATCATGGATGCTCCAAAAATCAAAATTATAAAAAAAAATAGATTGATCCCTCGAAGGATAGTTATTCATGAAAAGAAATAGTAAAGGAAAGAAAATCATACAAATCAAATTCAAAAGAAAATAAAAATAAATAGACCAACCCCTCGAAGGATGGCTATCATATATTACTCTTTCCATTTATATTATGTATAAAATAGACATGTACCCTCAAAGGATGGATACTCTTTTATGGAATTAAAGGCTTCCCACAGTGATCAACCTTCCATTTTATCAGCATCCTAAGAAAGCTTTCCGCATTGATCAAGCTTTCTTTTAACAAAATTCCCGCATTGATTAGTTTTCTCTTTCCACTTCCCAAAGTTGGGGCATAGATTAGGGAACGCCACTTACAAATAACCCTTTTTCCATGTACAAGTTACACCTCAAACCCCTTTGTCATGTTAACACTAGGTTTATGAGTTCCTTCATCTATGTTTCTTATGATATTTTGATAACTAATTATTATTGGTTACATACTAGCATTTTCTTTAGTCAGATGTACCTTGTGTTACCTGGATCCCCTCCTTGTTTACCTCCAATGTAGTTGGAGAAATATTTTCCTCACATACATTCCTTGATATGATGTAGTGTCATTCATACCCATAGGTTTTCCATTATTAAAACATGTCTTATCCTACACCTCATCTGATCTTATCTAACCTCTCTCATTTTAAGTTCACCTTTATGGCCATATCTATTCTCCATTTAGGGAATATTAGTTCAACACTTTGCATCCTCCCCCTATCATCTCGACATCCACATTTGTGGCCATATTTATTTTCCCTCTGGGAATTTTAATCTAGAATTCAAACTATATCTTCCTTCAGGAATTTTATTTTAAATCCTCTACTTCTCATTTCGAATTCCACATTTGTGGCCATATTTATTTTTCCCTCCGGTCATTTCAATCCAATCTACCCTCAAAGTCCATAATTTTGGCCATATTTACTCTTCCTTTGGGCATTTTATTTCATAATCCTATCTAATCTGTGCATGAATTCCTCCTTTCAAGACATATTCATTTTCCCCTTTGGGCATTACATTCATTATATCAGGTCCACTCTTGTGGCCATATTCATGCCCTTCTTGGGGGCACCATATTTTCATTCAAAGTCCACCTTTGTGGCCATAATTTTCCCCTCTTGGGGCATACTTTTCCCTTTTTGCCTTTACAACCATACCTTTCCCCACTTGGGGAATATTGTATCTCCCTTTTTTCCTTTGTAGCCATACTTTCCCCTTTGGGGAATATAATTTTTCTGGCTGATTTTTCACTTTTCCTTCTCATACTTTTTTTTTCATGTCTTGCTGAGAACCATACCTTTTGATCCTCGTCCCTTGTGGACACATACCTATTCACTCTGATTCCTTGTGTACGAAGGATTTTTCATACTTATCACATTTATTTTTGCATACTTTGATGACTTTCCTATTACCCATTGGTCATCACCGCTTGCATCCATACTGCAGTGATCTTCACCCACTCCCTAGCCCATAGAATGTCATATCCTGTGTCTGTTGAGACCAAAATTTTCCTCTACTGATGTGATATTGGAGTCACCACCATATTTAATTATTGATATTGTGATCCATTTTTGCTTGGGGCATTTAGCCTTGGTAATCCTTTTACTCATTTTCCTTCACCCATCCTTCCTTTATCATCTACCTTTTTCAAACGTATCATTGATTTCCCATGGCATCATTGATCCCCCATTTGAGGGGGAGTTCATCATATATCTTTTCTTAATCCTCATCCAACTCTAATTGTTTTTGTCTCATGGCTTGCTAGTGCAAACCAATCAAAAAAAGGGGCAAAATGTAGACACCTAAATTTGGTATCTATACCCGTAATCGCCCGCGGTGCGCATATTTATTTAATTCATACCCATTGTTTAATTAAATGCCCATCTTATTACCTTATCACCTTTAATCCCCTTTAGTTAATTTAATTAATTAGTTCTTATTAATTAATTAATTAATTTCCACATCCTAATAATTAGTTCTTATTGACTTATATGAATATGGATTGTTGTTTAATAATTGTAATTAATACTATTAAGTAATATTACAAATTTAATACTTGTGCAAACAGATTAAATATGATCTACATAATAAATAAAATAGGATGATTTAAATTTGCAACTAGTAAACATAATGATCATGTTGGATTGAATCTAAACATGCAATTGACGTGCATGAATCCCTTGTTTAGATCCTTAGATACAAATTATATCATAATGAGAGTATCGATGACACCTGGGAATCGTCATGTCGTAAATTAATTAAATTACCTTAACTCTATAAGATATGATGTTTCAATTAGCAGAACTCTGTGAGTCAACTCACCATAGCTGCTACTGTATCCATTTATTGACTAAGGTCATTATATGGCTACTGTGGAGTATCTGTTATGTCGAGTTATCCCGTCAAGCTCCTCTAATTTTGATGGTCGTAATGCTCTAAGATGTAAACAATGTTATAAGTACAAATGCATATTGAACTGCATGGATACGTACCCAATGTCATCTTATGATGACTACTGGAAAGAAAGTAGAATCGTAATGAGGCAAATCATTACAGAGACACTCAATCTCCCCTAGTTGTTGACAGGGATATTCATATTAAAAAATTTCTTTTATGTTGTTCACAAGATCTATATGAGCATTATAATATACCATGGAAGTGAAGAAACATATTATAATGATAATGATGAAGAATATGTAATATTTTACACAAGAAAAATGCATAAATACCATGATATATGTGTAAATATCCACTAATAACTAGTTAATAATGTAAATAAGTGTTAACCAATGGTTACCATGGGTCATTATGAATAAAAATACATAACTTTTGTCTTTTAAAGGCTATATAATGATGTAAAATTAGGGGGAAGAGAATATCACGAAAATGAGTGAAAAGAGATGAGAAAAACATGAAGAAGAAAGAGAGTGATTAATGTGAGAAGTGAGGGAGATGAATATAATTGATATAAACATGTATTTCTGAAGAACTTGTGATCAATATATGTGTGATATTGGTGGTTCAACCATTTATGTGTTGAGTAATATGTTTATTCAAGTTTAATAAAATATAAATACTTATGTTATAAGAGATAGATTTACCCTTCTATCTAATATTAGCTCTAGTTGGATAAAACAAACTACTTAACCCTCACATTGTTATTGAGGCTTAAGGCCAATACTAGTCATCCTAAGACAACATAGTAGCACTTACCCATACTGGCTGATCCGAATTGGTACCTGGTATGTAACTTGTAAATGGTTATAACTCTACTATCTAGTCCTAATCCAGATAACAAAAATTAAGTAATATGGTGAAATACAAGTTCCTAACGATGAGTGTGTCGTCACGGAACCAATAATGGCATACATGTCTCTAAAACTTTGGTCAGAGTAGTGTAAGCTACTGATTACACTATCATGATTTCACCAAGATCTAAGTTGTAGGATTCCAGATGGGATCAATGGTGGATACTAGTGTAGGAAATTAGAATACAACATTTGACTATCCTTGATAGATAAAAGAAACCATTAATATACTTTGTATACATGCTCATAAAGAGTAATCTATGAAGGGGTGGTTACTAACTGACTCATGCAGCTACACATGGTTTATGACTATTATAGGATGGTGATGTAGCCTATAAAAATTCTCTAAGGACCAACTAAATGACCCAAGCACACTTCAGGGTACATCACTTAGCCTGATTTGAGTGCTCACCCAAAGCGCGATTTTCAGAAAGAAAGGTTTCAGGTCAAGATCCCTCTTTAAATTTACTTGTTTAGAATGTTAACATGATGGTGCATATGTATATTCAGTGATTCATAATCAATGGTAAACAATCCACATGATGGTGTATATGCAAAAACCAGATCTATATCTTAGAATATATGAAAGATGAACTAAACAATGACTATAACAAGATTTACCATGCAAGAACCAGATTCAGTCATGTTCAACACCATCGTCTAGCCAATATATTCCATTTGCATTAAATACTGTAAAACATAGAAGCTTCTTACATTACAAAGTATCTCCATGAATCATGTGCGTGATAAGATCAACAACAAAACTCTACAATAATTCACACACACAAAACCATGAAAATCAATTCATATTTAAAGGGGTGAGGACTTTCCCTTCACCACCCATGCACTTTCTCAAAATAGGCCACATGTTAATAATAGCCATGCACCTTTACAAAAGGATGAAAAACCATGCAAGTGCTCTAATAATAGATTTCCTATAGTTAACTCTGAGTAGCAATCCTATTATTATCCTAAAATATGCATGGCGCTTAGCTGATGCTTGTTCCCAAAATACCATTGTGTGGACCACAAGTCTTCATGCTTTTATGTTCTTAGCATGCTATCTCTAAAAATAGCCTCCATAACAAAAGTAGCTAAGTCCTGATCCTGGGAGCTTCAACCTTACTGTAGTGTTGCACGCGCTCTTCCCATGCCCTACATTCATGTGCCCAACACTTAGGCTATTTTTTTCTGCCCAACATTACCCCACACTAAAGTGGATTGCCACCCCAAAAATGGGTAATCACCTTGTCTCTCCAAAGAATATAGAATAAGAATAATGAATGAAGAATAAATAACAAATAATACACTAAGTCTTCTATTTTGTGCCCTCTTTTCCTTCTAGTAGAATAAATTCTGGATATTCACTTTGAATTTCTCCTTCAAACCCATGTCATTCCTTTAGTGTTGCATTTGTTTTATCAGGGATTTCTGTGACTATGTCATCTAACTCATCTAGAGTCAGGTTTCCACCCTCACTCTTCAAAATTCTGAGGATGTTGGCCATACTTGATATCATCCCTTTCATGACATCCATCTTTGCAAAAATGATCTTTCTAATGCTCTTTATACGGCCCATGTGTTGTCTTTCTTACAACATCCAGTGCACGTCCCGCTTTGTTTCTACAAGTGTAATTCATTCGGTGTGCCCGAGTGTTTCATCCTTTGCTCCTTGAACAGAACTTCATTTTCCTCTGCTTTTGTTCTTTCTTGTACCATGTTATCAGGCATTGTACACATGACCAACATTGAATCTACCTTCTTCATTTCATCCTTCAAGGCTTAGCAAAATAGCCTCATAGCTGGATATTTTCCTTGCAATTGAAGCCTTGACCCTTGATGCTTCTTATGTAACATCCTTCAGTTTAGGGAGGTGTATTGGTTCATCTTCTAAAATAAAATGAACTGTTGTGTGTAGATAATGTAGTTCCGAACTTGAACTCTTTGGGCACATTTTCTTGAAAATCATGGGCCTTCTCTGCAAGATTTCATTGGCTATCTACTCGGCCATTCTTTTTGACATTTTTTGCCTCGTCCACTGCATTATCCCACTCCTGGGTGAGCCATTTTATCTTTGTTTCCTTATCCTTCTTATCTTCCAAGAGCAGCCCATATTATTGTTGCCTTATCAATATTCTAGTGCGTGCTACTTCAGTTGACACTTTAACCAATGCATTACTCACCTGTTCATCAGAAAACTACATGGGTTTAATGGTCATATGGTATGTATGTGGTGCCTTCCTCATCATTTTCAAGCTTCACACCTCCTCGCAAACATTAAAGTCAGGCTCATCCATGTGAGTCTGCATACTCCATGATAATTGCTTGCAAGTGCACGTATTGGCCATCTCTGGGTCTATCCAATCCCAACCATATAATTGTGTATTGGGTAGGGTGTTCTGGAAGCGGGCACGAATGATTTTCCCTTGGTCATCCAAGTAGCCCAACTTTTGAGTTCCCACTTCCTCTTCACCTCCATGCTGATTTGTCTACTTTCCCACTTCCTCTTCAACAGGCATGCCTTCTCCTTATTTTTCTACATTTCCTACGTCTTGATGTTATTTTCCACCCACATTCTAGCTTACCTCCTCTTCTTTCTCTCCTCCTTCAGGCTCGGGGCATTCTAGGAATTTTGTATCTCCACCGGCGTTACTTTCCCCTTCACCCAAGTGTTGCTCATGGGCACTCATACTTTCTTCAATAGTCTCATACATGACCTAGTCCCTAATATCTTCATCTTCCTATGCATTTCAATGCTGAGGGGTGGCCTCCTTCTCTTGTGCGCTTTGTTGAGGGGACTCTTCCTCCTCACTATCCTTTACAGGAACATATCTTCGGTGATTTATCCTCTTGTCCTCCTCATCCTTCATAGGAGTAACACACGGAGACCTCCTCACCCGCTGTGAATTCCCTGCACCAGTCTCTCTAGTTGTGCCTTTTCTACAGGACTCTCCTTGTATGATCCAGTCTGGTGTTATCTTCTTGTTCCTCTTGCTCCAGGACATTTTCTAACCCTGTAGCCACTGGATCTTCCTGAGTTGGGGGCACAGATGCAACTTGCCTTGATGTTCTCACTGTCTGCCCCTTCTTTGGAGGTCATGGGAGTGTCATATCCATGCCCTTTACCACCTTTCCATCCTTGAACCTTGGCCTTAGATAAATATACATGCACGTTGGTTTAATTTTTCCTATGGCTGGACTCTCTAGAATGATATCCACATTATCTGATTCCATGGTTTTCACATAGGCCTCTTTCCCTGGCCATACATAAGTCTTGTATAGAATGTGGATATCTGTGTCTACTTTATCCACATCAAACTGGAGCTTGCACATGCGTAGTGGAACCTATTCATAGAATCCTTGAAGTATCTTGTAGTAAAAGCAAAGGGCAACTTATAGCATGGGATTTCCCACCCAACTGCATATGGAAGTGCCCCAAGCTGAAATGTTGGTAGACTGTAAACTCAACCTCTCTATCCAGTACTTTGGGTAGTTCACACGGAATGTGCCATTCTCCTTCAAATGCCCTACGTAGCCTCCTAAACCATTTCTCCAAGACGCTCCTTATACGTGTTAGAAATAGTTCTGCATAGAGTGTATTTTGCAAATTTCTTTGCTGGGGACTTTTTTCCAAAAGGGAACTCCAGATGTTCTCCTTTGGTCCATCAGGTATGCCAATTTCATTGAATATAATTACTAATATTATAGTGCCCCAAGTTATCTTCTCACCTTTGACTTCCTAGATGCACGCCTCATTTACCAGACTCTCTACAATGTACCCCACAATGTTGCAGTATGTTTTGTTTTCCATCTTATGTGCACTATGTGCAACTAGCACATATTCACCTCATTCCACTATTCAGTTGCACCCAACTTGTTCCCTACTAAGCATGTTGCAACCCTAGTGGCCATGTCTACAATGTTGGTTACTTTAAATGCTTGGTCCCCCTTCTTATATTGATGTATGGTAGTCATTGCATCAATACCCTCATCTTCAGATAATTCTTCGATGATCTCCGAGCCCGAGTCATGTAACCCTGTCACCTTTCCAATAATTTGGCGGTGATCCTCATTCTCCTACCCACGAAGTAGAAAAATTCCTCATGTACGCACGACATGATCCACTGGTACAATTTCTTGGGCTTCCCAAAATAGGGTAACTCCAAGATTTTCTTGACCCCCATGCTTTCAATTAACCTTTTCACGGAGGTGTCTAAAACTCTAGTGTCGTCTTCCAACCACCTGTTAGTTTTCATGTATCCTTCTGTGCAATGTCCTTCAGGCACTTCTCAGTTTGGTGGTTGGTTTCTGAAACCCTACACTGAGTTATTTTTATCTCCCATCTCCACCCCTTGATCACCTCTTCTAGGTAAATAATTTCTACCATCCATTCCTCTATTGGGTCATCAACCTCCTTCTCCACAACTGGAGCCTTTCTTGGTGCCATCATTCCTTCCAATCCCACAAGTGTGGTGAAACCCTAGCTATTAGCAGACCCAAGTCGTGCCTAAACCCCTTCATTGTGCACACATACCACCACTTAAATCCTACTTGCGTGCCTAGATGCTCAATCAACGTGCTTCGAATCTTGTTAGGTACAATCGATCTACAGAGTGCTCGTCATCTTCATCTCTTCTTCACACTTCACAATTTTCTTCAAACTCATAAGGTAACAAATGACATTGAAAATGTCAGATTTTATCACAAGTTTCAAAAATCCCCTTCCTTAATTGCTCCACCTACCACCATACGTGGCATTAATTCCTCTTGTGTGCATTTGGTGCTTCTTTTTCACGCTCCCCCAACTCTCGCACCTCAATATTTTGGGCCTTAGTCATAACTTTCTAGGTGTGCCAACTACTTATCCATCACAGATCTCCTCTACCTGTGTTTCCTTATGCCGAAGTATTTATCCAATGTGACCCAACATATGTAGTCTCCAATGTTGTAGTCTCCTTGAGTTATACTAAGTGCTCATCTCCTTACGCGTGGTTTAACTTTGAGTAATCCTCTTGAATTTTTCATCAATTTTGAAATCATATCCCTTTTATGGTCACCCATGAGTTTGTTTCTTTTTTGTACCAGACTAACCTTCTTTAGCCACCCCACACTAAGGTTATGCGTGGTCCTCTGTGCATCAAAACACTTGAGTAATATTGAGCTTTCGATGCACAAGAATGCTTATTACACAAAACACTGAACTAAATTGAAAAATTATAGCAACGATGAATGAAACACATATAAAGGGAATGCATTAAGGGAAACCTAATCTAGCTGGCAATATTACCTTATTACAAACACCAAGAAGGCTTATTTATAGTAGAGCTTCAGCCTACTCCCATTTAAGTAACCTAGGAAACCATGTTCCATTAAGCGCCCCTAGTTGGCAAGTGCCTGAGTTAAGTATATGAGTGATAACATACGTCCCAACCAATACACCTTAAGCTTGCCTGGGTGGTGCAGAAACTTTGAATTATATAGAAGTACCATCTACCCAACCTCAAGCTTCTTATCCCTGATGTACCTGCCAAGCTATGCCTTCTTCCTAGATTTTTCTTGCTTCTGACTCCATCGTGCTATGGCACGCCTCTCATCCATTTGTATTAACTTATCAATTATTTCTTCCAATGCTTGCTCATTATCCAGACCTCCTACGTGCGTAATACGTAAAGAAGGTAACATGAATTCCATGTGAAGAACTACTTCTACACCAAACACCAACTAAAAGGGTATTACCTTATTCAACCATTTGTAGGTTGTTCTATATGCCCAAAGCACAACAAAAACTTTATCATCTCAGTCTTTCCTTCCAACATCACAATTTTTTTTCAATGTTTGGCTCAATATCTTGTTGAAAGCCTCAATAGTCCCATTTTCTTGAGGGTGGTAGGGTGGTTGTCTTATGGTGTGCAACCATAAATTCATCCAATAATATCCTGATAGTCTCATTAAGGAAATGAGTGCCCCTATCACTTGTCAAACTCAAAGGACATCCATACCTGGTAAGAATATTTTCCCACAAGAACCTTGTTGTTGTAGCTACTATATAATCCTTTGTAGGTGCCGCTTCCACCCATCTTGTAAGATAATCTATATAAGTGATGATGTAGCGTGATCCAGTTCTGCATGTGGATGGGGAAATAGGACCCACAAAGTCAATTTCCCATTTCTCAAAAGGCTCTGCACTAGTAATAGGCCTTAAAGGCATTTCATCTCTCTGCCCAAGTTTTCCAAGGCATTGATAGTGATCACATGCCTTACAATATCCTTTACAATCCTTGTACAAGGTCTCCCACCAAAAACCATCTAGTAGGATCTTTCGTGTGGTGGCATCCCCTCCATAGTGTCCACCTACAATACCACCATGAGTCTCCTCCATAATTGTTGTTTGCTCATGCTCCAGTATGCATCGGTGCAATACTTCATCTCACCTAGTTTGTATAAGTCGCCATTGATCAATATGAAGGGTGGAGTGTGAATTTCAAGTTGTTTCTTTTCTAAGGCCTTCATCTCTTCGGGTGCCATACCTATGCATAAAAAGACAAGAATATCCTCTAAGTCTAATGGTGCATGGTTTAGGCTATATAAATTTGCATCTGGCATTGTGTCTTTAGTACTCTACGTGTCCTCTCCTGATTGAATCCTTGATAAATGATCTGGGCCAAAATTTCTTTTACTTGGCTTTACCACAATTGTAAAGTCAAACTCCTAGAATAATAGAACCCATCAGCATATGTGCCCCTATAAAATGGGCTTGTTCACTAAATATTTCAATTTCATATGATATGTATAGAAAATAAAAGGTGTTGCTAGAAAATATTTTCTAAACTTATGTAGCGCGTAGATCATTGACAAAGCCTCGTGCTTTGTAGTTGTATAATTTGTTCTGCAGGAGTTAAATTTCTGCTAGAAAATAGGATGATCTACAATACCTTCTCCAGGATGAGCTAGAACTACGCCAATGGTCATGCCAGAAGTGTCCACATGTACATGAAAAGGTATATTCCATGAAGGAAAATGTAGGATACGCACCATAGTAATCCTTTCCTTCAATGCTTCGAATGCATGTTGTTGTGGTTCTCCCTAATAAAACTTTCCTTTCACCTTTTAATAACTCCTACAAGGGTGCGGAAATTTTAGCATATCCTTTGATAAATTTTCTGTAATAACCTATGTGGCCCAAGAATCTACATACCTCAATTTGACTAGTAGGCTTTTCCAAGCCTAAAATGAATGTAATTTTAGTTGGATCTACTAAAAACCTTCCTTGCAGATGATATGCCCTAGCAGAGTTCCAAAAGGTGTAGCAAATACACACTTCTTGATATTTATAGAGATGTTTAACTATCTGCATCTCTCAAACATTAACCTCAAGTTGTCACAATGATCCTTAACAAGTCCATACACTATCCAATCATCCAAGTAAACCTACAAGAATTTGTGAATAAAGTCTTGGAATGAGTGAACAACAATGCGTGAAAATACTACAAGTGCGTTCTTCAAACCAAAGGGCATCACCGTGTATGAAAAAATTCCCCATTCAATGGTGAAATTTGTCTTCTCTTGATCCTCTTTAGCAATCCTTACTTGATGATATCCATAAAATCCATCTGTAAAGGAGTAAATCTCGTGTCCTGCAATGCCTTCCAATATTTCTTCAGTAAAAGGGGTAGGGAAAGGATCAATCACACATGCAACATTCAGCTCTCTGTAGTCCACACAAATCCTAATTCTTCCATCTTTCTTTATATTGATTACCATAGGACTAACCCACTTTGATTCCTCTATGGGCTCAATGATTCCAGACTTCAACATCTTGTCAATTTCTTCTTTAACTTTTATGCGCAGGTTAGGGTTCATCCTGTAAGGTCTCTTCCTAACCGGTGTGCACCTTCCTTTAACTTAATTTTCATCTCACCCAAATATTCATGCACTCCTTTCAACTCATGGTAGCCTCTAGGAAACAAGTCCTTGAAATCACGTAGCAATTCAGTTATCTTAGCCACTTCAGATTTAGACTAGTAATCTCTAATGATGGCCTCTTTAGGTTCATCTTTTGTCCCAATGTTCACTTTCTTTGTCTTCAAAGGTTCATGGTATGTGCATGCCTTCTCATCTGCACTATCTAAGACCTCTGCGTACCCTCTAAATGATCTATATCTAAATTTTCCACATCTTCATCATCCATCAGGTAGACCATCTTCCCTTTCTCCTTCTCTAGGCAAGCGCACTCAAGCAGTTCTGCATCTGTCTCTTCTACTTCCTCAAAATGCGCTTCTAGGTATGAATCACCAAGTAACTCCTGAATGAGTTCTTCAACTTTTGCACTATCTCCCATAGTCAAGTGCTTCATAACCTGTAATGCCTCATTCACCATGAAGGTTTAGTGGAGAAGTAGTTAAAAGTCTGGATCATACCTGTAGTCAAGTCTTGCCAATTTCCAGTCTCTCTATTCAACTCCGCATAAACATACCATGCATGTGTGTAGCCTCAAGGTGAAATAAAGCTTGTGCACCCACAAAAAAGGTGAAAAATCCTCATGCCTCTCTATCTAGAGTCTCTCACACTGCTGAACGTGGTGTTGAACAGGACTATTACCATGATATTCACAAATTTGAGTAGGTGCATTACTTCTGAAAAACCTTGCTGATAGGGCAATTCTCAATCTCTCACTTCTCTCCATTCTATGAGATTATCCCTATGGACCATCCACCACTATGTTGTTGTCCTGCACAAGGTATAAACTAACATAATCCTTATGTCCATCTAATCCTTCCACTGTAATTCCATGGCTGCAGGAATACCTTAGGGTTTTCCTTCCTAGTGTACCAAGGTACAGGGTTGTTTCCTAACCACCTAACACAATACGGCCTACTTACGCAAGTAGATGCACTCCTTACCTCATACCCAACCATTTCGTAAGTTCCATGGACCCAATTTTTATAGGTAATACTTGTATTATCACTGATGGACTATGCATCATTCCACTGGAATTCCTTCCTTAGATGGCTCAAGCGCTTCCGTATCTCAAATGGTGCACATAAATTTTGTTCAGGTCTTCTTCACTTAAAGGATTAACATAAGGTGCAGATTTTCCATCTATCAAAGGGATAATAACTCACTCCTCCTTGTTCTCAAATCTGATATATCTCTTGTTGAAACTTAGATCAACATTATTTGCATAACACCAAGGACCCAAGTAGAGCTGGGAAGTTGTCCACTTCTGTGAGTGCCAAAACCTCAAAATCTCCAGTGAACTTAGCCTCTTGTATGGTGATGGATGCATCTTTCAAGACTCCAATTGGTGTGGCCTTAGTCTGATTTTCCATAAATAGTACATTAGAAGATGGCTACAATGGAGGTCTACCCATCTGAACCCATGCATCTAAAGTAAGCACATTCACTTCGGTGCCTGTGTCAATCAAAATATTACTCAAAAACCATCCATCCACATAATAGCATTCAGAGTGATCTCCTTGTCATAATCCAAGCTATGAGGAGGGAGATTAGCATGCAAAATCTATCATTTGTTCTCAATACCAGCGTGTGGAGTGTTTCCCTTTAACCAACTCCCTAGTAATGGAATAATGTTCTCCTGATGTAGCAACTTGCATACTTCTTTCAGATCATCAACATTGACTGGAGAATGTCAGCTGCCTTCTGTTGTTCAACTTCCACTGATTGTTCCTTTAGACATTGTATCTCCCCCTGCAGATCTCTGAGTACCTCCATGGTCTCTTGGTAAACCTCCTTCTGATGTGTAGGGTCTGGATAATTTACTATTTAAAACCTCCTCCTTAGTAATAGTAGGCTTATATTACAATGTCTCTCTATCGCACGCAACCTCAACGCATGTAGTAATCTTCACAAGTACCATCTCAGGATCTGGTGCTAACTTCGGCATCCATTGGTTGTCCATGGTGCATTGTATTCTAACCATCCCTGCGCCCTTGTTCTCCTGTTTGTGCTTCTTTCTCAGATGTTCATATAAATTGGGCACTCTTCATAGTTATGATTTTTTCCACAAAAAAGAACAAGTAATGTTTTGAGGGCAATCGTGCTTGTAATGGTCAGGGGATCCGCATGTATAACATGTCCCATGAGGAAACTCACCTTGTCCACCATCGCGGCCTCGGCCCCTGAATCCACCACGGTATCCTTGACCTCTACCACGGCCTCCCTCAAAGCACCCTTCATTCTTGATCATGTTGCTCACTTTTATCCTTAGAGTTATTTGCAACTCCAGTCTGTCGTACACCAATATCAATGGCATCATGGATCTGATCAATCAACCTGTAATCTTCAGTATTGTGAGTTGTGGACTAGAAAATTTTGTAGTAGCAGGACATGTTCTTCCTTATCGCGCGTTGCAACAATGGGCAGAAACTTACATCATGGTCTAAATGACACATCTCACAATCTAGAAATATGGAGTGCACTAGTCTATGAGGGAAACTATCCTTAGTATGCCCCTCTACTTCACAATATGTGCACCAAATTCCACTGTGCAGTCTCATGCACTGAATTGGCTGATAATTTCTCCAATTGTTTTTCCATTACTGCAATCTAAGCTTCCAAGAATGGACTCACTCCATTGTCTATGCTTTCGACTTCCTTAGTGTGCAAAGTTCCTTCAAGTGCCTCGTGTGGATCTATATAAGTCTTATGTGAGAGCACCCTAAAATGGCGTGATCAAGCCTCCGACGAACCACTGTGCATGCTAACTGACATGGATATCATAAGATAGTTTAGACACAAGTGTTTTGAAATGGGCATCATATTCCTAAACACTCTCAGTAGTTCCCTACTTGATATCCTTGAGTGTGCCTATACTTTTCTGCTCAAACTCAGAGGATATTAAATTCTTTGAGGAAAGCATCTGGTAATGTCGTATAATCCACACACGTCTGATCATGGTCAAACTTCTTGTACCATCTATGTGCGCGTGTCCCTGCAACGTAGTTACAAACTGACTTGTCTTGTGCTCTGAAGCTGTAATTCCTTTCACGTGCCATAGTATCTCACACATATGGACATGCTCAACAATGCATCTTCTATTCCCATATATTCTGGGAGATGAAGTGACATCTCCATGTAAATATTTTAGGGCTGATGAGGACCTTGCCCACCAGATCCAGAACCTCTTGTGTCACCTCTACCTCTAGATCCACTAGATCTGCCAAATCTGCTAGATCTCGAGCCACCTGTGCCTCCTGATCCTCTACCTGTAACAGGAATTGAACCAGAGGATGCACTACCTTGTGTCCAAATAGTGGTGCTAAACTGAACTCCCATAGTTTGCAAAGTTACACTACCCCCAGATGTGAGTCCAAAGTTTTTTGCGCCTATCTTCTGCGCTGATGACACGTGCCTGAAAAGGTACCTCCAACTGGAACTCCAAATAACAAGGAAGACATCTTCCTGGCCATAAATGTACTTGTTATGTGATTTACTCCTAAACTTGTTGATAAGTCAACTTTATCTCTTGCTACTCTACTGCCCAAACTAGCTTGTTGACTACTGATTGTACTAAAACTAGAAAACCAAGCGCAAGGGCTAGGTTTTTAGGTAAGTTCAAATGCACACCTATGGCCCATGTTGTCTCTAGTTGGTGCACTCTCATAAGATGCCGATGAGGGTTCCCTATTATGCTTTCCCAAATGGGGGAGTTCTATATGCTCTAGATCCACATCCTCTACAAGAGCTCCAAATCCTTCACGAGCCATCTCTCTCCACAACGCCATTTGTTCTGCAACCTCATGTTGCTTCTCTAAATCCCTCTCGCATGCCTCATTGAACTTAATCTACCTTTCTTCTCTTTACCTTTATCCCGCTAGGTCTACCATCTTTCACCACACCTGCTCCTTCCCCCTCACATGGTGGGGTTTAGCTAGCCATCAGACTTCTCTTCCAAATTCAGGGTTACCATCAAGATCTTGATCACCAGTGGAATTCCATGCAGATATGATCCCCTAGGATAACGTAAAAAATTAAACTCAGCTACCTTGGACAAGAGTAATTGGAAATTGAGTACTCCAAAATATAGCTATTCAAAACACCATGGAACCAAGTATCCACAGTGCGCGTCCAAATTAGATCAGCATCATAGAGAGACTGAAATTCTTCTTGCATCTAGACAAGTGTGTGAAACTTCCAATTTATTTTAGATGCATAAGCAACCAGCCACTCGTATAGTTCTATGGGAAAGATAGCAAACAATCTCTCATATAAGCAGTCATACATATTCTACTCAACCCACGTGTGTGCGTCAAACTCAGATCCAGTGTTGAATCTCCGAGCATATTCTTCTTCTAGATCTATTATCCACTCCTCAACACTTTCTAAGGTCAATCGGTACATCTTCATCACAGGAAACATCCTAAAAAATAGCTGAGAAAGAGGTCTCAGCAACGAGAACCAATGATGTAGCCTAGAATTCTCTGTAAATGACCCAGGCATGCTGGCACATCACTCAACCTGAGCTAAGTGCTCACCCGAAGCATGCAAAGGCACCAGGTCCCTCTTTAGAGTTTCTTTTTTAGAATGTTAGCATGATGGTGCATATGTATATTCAGATTCATAATCAATAGTAAACAATCCACAGTGCAAAAACTAGATCTAGATCTTAGAATATATGAAAGATGAACTAAACAATGACTATAACAAGATTTACCATGCAAGAACTAGATTCAGTCATGTTCAACATCATTATCCAACCAATATATTCCATTTGCATTAAATACTGTAAAACACAGAAGCTTCTTACATTACAAAAGTATCTCCATGAATCATGTGTGTGATAAGATCATCAACAAAACTCTACAATAATTCACACACATAAAACCGTGTAAATAAATTCATATTTATAGGGGTGGGGAATTTCCCTTCAGCACCCATGCACTTTCTCAAAATAGGCCACATGCTAATAATAGCCATGTGCCTTTACAAAAGGATACAAAACCATGCAAGTTCTCTAACAATAGACTTCCTATAGTTAACTCTGAGTGGCAATCCTATTATTAGCCTAAACTATGCATGGCGTTTAGTTGATGCTTGTTCCCAAAATACCATTGCATGGACCACAAGTCTTCATAATTTTATGTTCTCAGCACATTATCTCCAAAAATAGACCTCCATAACAGAAGCTGGTTAAGTCATGATCCTGGGCGCTTCAACCTTACTGTAGCATTGCATGCTCTTCCCGCGCCCTACATTCATGCACCCAACACTTTGGACTATTTTTTTCTACCCAATAGATGGATTGAATAATATGATGTTGGTTCTAAATTAAGTTAATTTAGAACAAGGAAACATTGTGATATGATATTTTACAAAAATCCTAGTTGAGAAGCGTAATAAAGTGTTCGTTCCATTTTGGTATCAGAGCTGAAGGTTGTATCTCTTAGACTAATTGGGTCCTTATGTTTACTAAATTCTAATTTTATTAACAAGATAAAATGAATGTGAGAAGGATGTATCGTGGATAATGAACCAGACCAAACTATGCTTCAGGTTTGGCAGTAAATAAGTTAGATAACACTCTAACAGCCTTTGTGACACACTAAACTAGAAGTATGTTAGAAGAACTGATAAAGTGTGAATGGGATCATCCAAGTTAAACAACTTGAATTGATTGATAACAATCAGTAGAGGCTCGATTGTTGAACTGACATGATGATAGATTTTGGAACTTGAATCCAACATGAAATAAAAACCCACAAAAGGGATATGAAGTATATAGGAGAGGAATATCTACTGTAGCAGCAGTGATCGAAAGGATAGATAGGATAGAATGAGATTGTGCAATAAATTCTGAAACTTGAAAAGAGAAAAATTATATAAGAGCTTTAGCTCTTTTCCACCTATAACTTTAGGAAAAGTGGTGGAAACAATGTGGCAGCAAATGTAGATTTCCAGAATGATTTCAACAAGAAAGACTTGTAGTGATTTCCAACAAGAAGCAGAATAATGTTGCGGTGACTAATAAGCTAAGATGAAGGAACAAGATTTCCTAACATGATGTCAGGTTAGTTGCGTAGAACTTCCTATTACTATTTTAATTTGATATTAGTAAAATTGAGTATTTTGGTATCTTCAGAATGGCTTAAAACAAAATCAGAAATCTGATTTATTCTTTGCATATGAAAAAAAATTGCAACCCTATGACTGTCAATGCAATACTGACATTGATGTTGACTGAGCCTCATCATGGAATTTGGAGTTAATGAGTTCTTAAAGGACTTAAGACATAACAATTAACTTTAATTGTTTTGACATAAATCAATGTTTTTTCTGATATGGTAGATAATTAGTACCTGGAAGCATGTGAAAACAAAAAACCTAAAAGGAAAAGAGAGTAACAGTTTGGATGATTTAAGTAATCATTGACCATGAATTTATGATGAAGATATCCAAAAGGTTAAAACCATGGAAGTATTTGGAAAAAAAAAATCAAAAAAGGAAGATCGTTGGGTGCATTGCAAATAAAATTGGGAATTATATAAGACAAAGGTCTATAAAAACAAGTGAGTAACGAAAAAAATATCTTAGGAAGACTTGCAGAAATTGAAATCAGTGTTTTCCTTATTTACATCTATGATATATGGATTTTTTTTATTTGTTTATATAATTATTAAATAATATTACATGATTGACTAGTTGTTATGAAAAAAATTATGTCATTTCTCTGAATGTATGAGATTTTTCATTGTTGAAAGGTTGTTACAACTAATAAATTTGATTTTCTGATCTGAAAATTGTAATTTTTTTTGGAAAATACTAACTGTTATTTCAATATTATTGGATATAACTTGTGTTTGATGGTTCTGATTTTGATTAATGAGATAAAAATCATCGGGATGATGATTCATTAAGGGGGGAAGTATGTCACACCCCAAACATTTAGTTTGTGTTTACAAAAGGGTAAGTCATTAACTGGTGATTCCAGTGCTTGATGATTTTTGAGATTCCTTTAGCTTGTATAAACCTATTGTACTGTTGGATGATCATACCTATTTTTATAGGCATTGTTGAGTTAATACTAACCTTCTTCTGGTAGCAAGGCGGTAAAAGGTCGTAAATTGTAATGGTGACCCCAACAATGAACAGGTGAAGTTAAACAATCAAAGTATTATTTCAATTTTCATTGTGAAATATATATATATATATATAATTGATTTCATATCATATTATGAATGACTATTTTGATGTCATAGACCTTACTCTTAACTTGATAACAACAACATTGATCTCCTTTTATTGGTTCGATCCGCTAAGTACAATTGAAACCTGGGTTAAAATATATATGGGGGGTATACCTGCAATAGTATTAGACCGTGTTTGTTCTATCTAATACTTTTGGGCCTAGACTAGATGAAAAAGGTATTTGGACCATGATATTTTATTGATAATTACATTAGATTCTGGTTATATTATTATTATGGTATGAAAATTGTAACTATAAGTATGTAAGTAATAAGACCATGTTTATGTAATTAATGCCACCTTGGGCCTATATTATTTGACTAAGGTGGGACATTTTTTTTTTGGATCATATGAATGAAGTTATGTTTATAAAGCTAAGTTTTGGGCATTACCTTATAATAATGAAAAGGTTTACATATTATAAAAAAAGTATAAAACTTGTAAGTTATACATTTGTTGAGGGTGCTCAAAGGTTATTAGTTCAAAGGAATATTGTTAATTGATGGGATGGCAATTTGAACTAGGACTTGTTATTAATTCTTTATCTTCTCATTATTAAATAGTCTTTAACAAGCCACCGCTAACCATTTCAAAGAGGGTGATAAATTAGATGGAGGCTTAAAACTATCTTGTGACCAACTAAAGTTTGGTGACCGGTTTTTTGAGCCAATTTGGGATGGTTAATTTTGATAAGGCTAAGTTGAAGTTAGCTAAAATGGAGAGGGAAACCTGCATCAGTACTCATGCATTAAATGCATTAAACACCTTTCCACAAATTTTGGGGCATGAAAGAGGTGGTTTTGGAAAACGCGAGTTGTTGGTTTTGTTGTTCATTCTTTTGATGTTTCATTGAGCTATGAATCTATGCATGAATGAGGTTTCCATATCTTTTTGATTAACTATTTGTTCTTGCACATTGTTGCATGCACTGTGTAAGTACAATTGAAATATATTTTGGGAAGTGGTGATAAACTGCTATCTATAAAAAGGGAATGGATATTATTTCTGGGTTTTGGTTGTGGAATCAACTCCAAGTTTTGTCTTGCTAGAGGAAGCTTGGAAACGGAAGGAGAAGAAGGAAGCTATCGGTTTCAAACATGATAAGCTCTATTTCTCCCCTAATAGCATATTCTGTTGATTATTTGCACAAATAAAACTTTGTAATAGTTCTTCTTGTTATATGTAGATTTGGGTTTTCTTTGTTTATGGTGAAAATCTTTTGGGTGTTATTAATTTCATGTAAATAAATGAATCTGGATATATAATAGAACTTCAAATTATCAAAGAATGGTGTGTAACTATTTTTTATGCCCTTAAAGATGTATTATTGTATATATTAACTCTCTGATAATGTCATGGTCTCTTGCTTCGTAGATGGAAAGCAAGTCACGACCTGGTTAATACTATTCTATGTGAATCTTGGATAGAGTTCGAATGGTTAAGAACCACAACTTACTTTAAAGGAAAATGATGGTATTTGTGTGGGCTCGAACCTCTGTAATATTAATAAAATTATTTTGAGTAACGTTTATTTTTTTACACCTACTATGCTATTATTTGAGTGACTAGTGATTTCGTACTTTGAATCAACTAAGATATTCAAATGATTTATCTTAAAGTTACCCTACTTTAATTATTGTTGTTTATTAAAGTCAATTTGACCTTAAAAAGGGAAATTTGTAACTGTATAGTTAATACAGGCCTTTTTCGATAGTGTTATCTGTTGTGTTAAATTCATCTCAGGTCTTTGAGCTTATTGGTACCCAGGTTTGTATCCTTCTTTTGGTCATTGACTATAGAATTGAGTTGTTGTTTGAATTGCTCATTGATGAATGGATATGAGCTTTTGTTAATGTTAAAAAAATGTTTACTATCTTGGATAGTTGGATATCCCTTTGAGTTCACTATCTCTGTGAGATATTTTTGCTTGGTTGTGTGTTCATTGACTGTAATACAGTGACTATTGAATCTTAGGTCTTGTTTGGGTTAAGGTAAAAGGCAATTACCTTAAAATTTTCGAACATGTACGTGTCTCATTACTCTTGTGTGTGTGTGTGTGTGTGTGTGTGTGTGTGTGTGTGTGTGTGTGTGTGTGTGTGTGTGTGTTGTGTGTGTGTGTGTGTACTAATGGTGTGTGGATTATGTCTGTTATTACTTTATGGGATCATTTGTTAAATTATGTAGTAGATATAAGAACCTCAAGGCTTAATGCACTTGAATGCTTGAATACTTAGTTCTGACTATTTGACCAAGATATTATATTGACTGGAAATCATATGAAATATATATATATATATATTTATTTGGCTATTAATTATTGTTTAGCTTCAGTGGAATAATTAATCCTCTTAGTAAGATTATTATTTGGACTTATAAGGACATTTTGTTCTCTTATAACTATTTATCAGTTGCATAAATATAATATGATTAATTGATGTGTGCATTATTGCATATCTATTTTAGAGATGATATCTTTTTTAAAAATGAGGTTGTTATTGTTTGATTAACTTGGCAGTTTTGGAATTATCATTAAGGTGTTAGAACATAATAGTGTTAAATGAAGTGGTGATTTCCATTTGATTTATCCTTTATAGATGTTGAATGATTTGTAGGTTGTTATGTTGTTTATAGTTTCAATTATTGCAGCATTTCATTTATGAAAATACTAAGTAGCATAAACTATTAAGTGGGAAAGAGGACTTATCATGTCAGTTCTTTCAAACTGACCGTTGCTAACATTTTACAGATGAAGTGTTTTAATTCTACAAGGTGAATGATGTTGAAAGAAATTATTTGTTCAAATTGATTGATTAAGTTACATTTTGTTTCATAGTGAAATTGTAATGTAGTGAAATATCATTGTAGTGTTTAATTGAATAAGAGGAAAAAGCAGCCTATTCTGTTTATATATGTTTGGAAAATAATTGATTAAGATATAATCTTTATTTATTTGAGTAATGATTTACATCAAAAAAATTGATGAAAGGTTTATATACCTCAATTGATCTACATGATATAAGAACTTATGTGCAACTATATTATGTATTATTAAGTGAATATACTTAAATAATGATTATTGCATATTTACATTCTTAATGTCTTAGTGGATTATGATATTACTTCTATGTTTTCTAAATGAATACAATACATATACTCAATGATATATATGAAGTTGAAATTACATATAATTGACTTATATGAATATGGATTGTTGTTTAATAATTGTAATTAATCATATTAAGTAATATTATAGATCTAATACTTGTGCAAGAGGATTAAATATGATCTGCATAATTAATAAAAATAGGTTGATTTAAATCTGCAACTAGTAAACATAATGATCATGTTGGATTGACTCTAAACATGTAATTGATTTGTGTGAATCCCTCGTTTAGATCCTTAGATACAATTGTATCGTGATGAGAGTATCGATGACAACCTAGGAATTGTCTGGTCGTAACTTAATTAATTTACCTTAACTCTATAACATATGGTGTTTTAATTAGCAGAACTCTGAGTCAAATCGCCATAACCACTACTACATAGTATCTATTTAATGACTAAGGTCATTATTATTGGCTACTGTGAAGTATTTGTTATGTCGAGTTATCTCACCAAGCTGCTCTAATTGCGATAGTTCGTAATGCTCTAAGATGCAAGCAAAATTATAGGTGTGAATGTAAATTAAATTGTATGGATAGGTACCCAATGTCATCTTATGATGACTATGGGAAAGAAAGTGGAATCATAATTATGAAAATCATTATGGAGACACTCACTCTCCCCTAGTCATCCTAAGCTGACATAGTGGCACTTACCCATACAGGATGATCCAAAATTGTACCTGGTATGTAACTTGTAAATGGTTATAAATCTACTATCTAGTCCTAATCCAAATAACATAAATTAAGTAATGTGGTGAAAGACAAGTTCCTAATGACGAGTGTGTCATCATGGAACTGAGCATGGCATACATGTCTCTAAAACTTTGGCAAAAGTATAAGCTATTGATTACATTGTCATGATTTCACCAAGATCCAAGTTATAGGATGTCAGATGGGATTCAATGGTGGATACCCATGTAGACACTTTTAATGCAACATTTTACTATCCTTGATACATAAAAGAAACTATTAATATACTTTGTATACACGCTCGAAAAGAGTAGTCTATGAGGGGATGGTTATTAATCTTGACTCATGCAGCTGCATATGTTTAATTATTGTTATAGGATGGATTGACTAAGATGATGTTGGTTCTAAATTAAGTTAATTTAGAATAAGGAAACATTATGATCTGATATTAAAAAAATTCCTAGTTGAGAAGTGTAATAAAGAGGTCATTACAATGGTACTTGAAAGGTCAAAGGTCATGTCTAGGAGTTATATTTGGTTATATAAGTTCATTTTTATGTATGTAAGAGTTGGAAAAAAAGGTGAAGTGTTGAGTGTTTATAGTGAAAATTGTATGAGTGTATTGAAACTATGGTGAATCAATAGAGGAGAAGAAGAAAAGGATTTGAAACAGAGATCAAATCATGTTGATGAAAGAAACAAAGAGGTGAAGGTGATAAAAAAATAAATTTATGTTTAAATTTTTAGTTGTAGCTCAACAACTTATGAGTGAGCTTCCTAGCAAGTTATTGCTTGCAGAACAACAGTCAAGTGGGTGTTTGGCATAGAAGTGGAGTGGGTGCTTCATAACCGGAGTTAGAGCTTTAGGGTGAGTGGATTCTGACCACTTGGTGAGATCATTGTAAATGTTAATGGACAGTTGTCCTTGATATTTATTTTATTTATTTTCGTTCTGTGGGTTTTCTCCCTCATTGGGTTTCCCACCTCAAATCATGTCTCCTAATGTATACATGTATGGTTTTTTCTCTTTCTCTTTCATGATTGGATGTACATGTTATTCATGGTTAACATATTCAAGTTTGTTTAATTGAATTAACATAAATTGCACAAAATTTAAACAAGCACTGATTTTACCCCCCCCCCCCCCCCCCCTCTTAGTTCCTAGATTTATAACAGTTTCATCATTCCATGTTCTTCATCCTCACACACAAGTATTGCTCTAAATTGTTGATACTCCTACATTAGTTACATATAACATAAGTGTTGAAACATTTGTGTGATAAAAAGTTATAAAAATGTAATTTATTATAGAAAGATTTTGTGTATATAGGATTTGTGATTTCTATTGAAGGTTTTAAGATGGATCCAGAGAAGTTGCATTTAATAATATATTGACAATCGTAACACAATTATTTTGAGGGATAAAGATTTCATGGGTTGGCTAGATTTTATTAAAAGTTCATAAAGAATTTCATTAGAGTGTTTTTTCCTATCACAGAGGCCATATAAGGAGATAAGAAGACTTTTGTCTAGAGCTAGTGCATAGATGAAATTTTTCAAGAAGTAAGAGGAAGGTGATTGAACAACTAGTGATGGAGTTTCCTAATCTTGTAAAGGTGTTCCCAGTGGATTATGATTCTAGTTTTTATCCATTGGTGTAGTTTTCGGATAATAAAGGATGCCAGTAGCATATTTTAGTGAAAATTTTAATGATACCAAGAATAAGTACAACGTGTATGATCGGGATTTCTATGCAATTGTACACGAACTCGAGAAGTGGAAAAACTACATGTTTCCAAAGTAATTTGTGTTGTTTATAAATCACAAATCTTTGTCATTTATTTTCAGTTGGGATAATTTGAATAAGAGGAATATGAATTGGGTTGAGTATGTATAAGGATACACATTTGTGTTGAACCATAATTATGGGAATTCATAATAGAGTTTTTGATGTGTTGAGTAGGCATAATATGTTATTAATAGAGATGGGGGATATAAGTAGTGGGTTTTGAATCCATGAAGTATTTTTATGTGTATGATGAAGGATTTGGTGTAGCATAAATACTATGTACAACACTTGTGAGTGTTGAAAAAATACCATGGTTGCATTATTTTGTGCAAGAAGGTATTTTTTAAAGGTAACTAGTTGTGCATTCTTATGGATCAACAAGGTAGAATTTTTGAAAGAGAAGCCCAATGATGGATTAGAAGAGAATTTAATTTGTTTAGATATGATAGTGTAGCTAGTATAGAGTTACTTTTTTCCACACATGCCTATAGGTGTGTGCAAGTTTGTGAAATAATGTAAGATGTGTCATTTGGCTAAGGGGACATCTTAGAATCTAGTGTTTTATTAACCTTTTTTCCATTCAAGAGAAGTCACAGGAAGATATTAGTATGGATTTTGTTTTGATCTCCTAGGATACAAAGAGGATTTGATTTCATATATACTGTAGTAGATAAATTCTCTAAGATGGGACATTTTTTTACTTGCAAAAGGATTAGTGATGTGAATCACATCAAAAATATTTTCTTAACAAAGATTGTAAGACTAAATGGATTATCATGCATTATTATGTCTGATAGAGATACCAATTTTTTTGGTTATTTTTAGATGACATTGTGGAATAATATGAGTAAGAAGTTGCAATTCATTTAGGCATATCATGCGCATATTGATGGATAGATGGAGGTGATGAATAGGAGTATTGGGGACTTTCTAATATGTTTGGGAGACAATGTAGGAACGTGGGACTTAGAACTTATGCAAGTGGAATTTTTTATATAATAATTTTTGAGTGCTAATACAAGATAGCCACCTATCGAACCTGAAATGGATCTAGGTTTATTGGCCCTAGTTTTTTCAACATGAGGAGAGGAAAGTAGCCAGATAGAATATATAGATCACGCTAACTAGACTCACCTCTCATTGAATCAGAGAATGGGGAAAACATCATTCTAGATTATTTATGGGAGTAACCCAAAATTATTGGTGGAGATGAGAGAGTTACTATATAATTAAGGAAGAATTACTGAGGAAAAATATTTTGTGAAATATGTGGAGAAAGTTCACCAGCAAGTGCATAATCAGTTGGAGAGGATGAATGCACAATATAAGCAACATACATATGAGAATATAAGAGAAGTGGAATATCATGTTGGAGATTTTTTCTTAACCCATTTTCTGGAAGGAAATTATTCTTAAGGGTGCATACAATAATCCCAAATGGAATAAAATTATATAATGTATGGTGTTGAGGAAGTCTATGAAGAACGCTTAATAAATTGAGTTGTTAGAATGCACTGATATCTCTACTATATTTAATGTGGTGGATCTATATCCATACCACACAATTTAAGAAATTTTTGAATATTCAAATTTAGAAGATGACAATGTGGACTAGAGATAATAGACGTCAGATAAATTACATGAAGATGTGAAAATGATAATTAACACAAGGATCAAGAAAATGCACAGTAAGGATTATAATGATTATTTGGTCAAATGAAAAGGGAAGAATAAAGGATATGTAACTTGGTTGAGTGTTTTGGATATATAGTGAAACATGGAATTATTATTCCTTAAGTATGAGATCATGTTTTTAAAATTATTTGAGTTATATAATGTATGAGCATTTGGGTTCACACGAAATCCTATATCAACCAAAAAAACAATTTGATCAGTTTTTTGCATTTTGTGTTGTTAATAGATTATGTTGTGAATAAGGTGTTATATTGATGATACGTGAAGTACTATTTTTCACCTTTTTGTGCATAATTATATTATACAATTTCAATGTTGTGTATGAGTCCATTGTGTAATGTATAGTCTATTGTGTGGTCCGCACAAGTTTTTGGACTCTTTGCGGAAGTCACATAATATTTTTGGAGGTTTCTCAAGCATTGGAAAATTCCATGACACACTAAGGAGTTTATACATGTTTATTAGATATCATAGAACACTAAGGAAGCCATGCAAGCCTAAAAGGATCCGCATAATACTGCATGTTTGAATTGAAGTGGAAAAAGACTAAAAAGCTATTTGAAATACATGACATGTGGAATGATGATCTTTTGAAGCTAACAAATTTATAAGAAGGTTGAATAAGTCTGTAATGGGTCCTTTGGGCCTTAAATTAATATTTTCCCTAATTGTTAGGAGTCAATCTAATTAGGTGGCTTATATAGATATATAAAAAAAAACTAAATTTTATTATGGAGTCGATAAAAAATGTAGCTAATAGTTAACTTTAAGAATTAGAGAAATGTATGTACAATTTTAACTCCCATAGTAGTATGTATTGAATAGGAGAATGATTATATAATATTCTGACTATATCATTGGTGATTAGTATGTACATGTGTTATTCCACTAATTATATAAATAAAGTTTTTTGATATGTTGTTCTACTATTGAATTCAAATTATGTGTTATTGTATGCATTTTTGTATGGTTTTAACACGTGGTTCAATATGTTGCATGATCTAAGGTGGATCTTCATTTAGAAACTTAGCCATGTATGAATTGTGTCTCTACTTCTTGAGCCAATTCACAATTTCATATAACTCTTTTTCATACACTGAATACTTATTATTCCCATAGTTGATAATCTCACTAAAATATAGAATAGATCTTCCCTATCAATTTAAAACATCAAGTGCTATTTTTCCATTAGCATTGTAATTAACTTGAATAACTTTATCAAAATATAGTGATTCTAACATAGGTTTTAAGTCACTTTATTTTTCAACTACTGGAAAATATTTTTAGCTTCCACTATCAATACAAAAAAAAATATTTTCCTTGCATATTAAATCTATAATCAACATGTTCAAATAGAGTTTTTTATTAAAATCCCCGTAAAAATTCACCAATCCATGAAAACTTTGTGCTACAAAATCACTCATATGAGACGTCTAATGCACAATCGCACTCACTTTTTTTTGTTCCATTTCAAAACATTCTTAGGGAACCACAAAACCCAAGTATACCAATTTTTATTTCATAAAATTACATTTCTTTAGGTTTATAAACAATCTATCATCTCATAGTATCATTACAAAGTTTTCCAAATGTCATTAAAATTCCTCTTTTAACTTACTAAAAATCAATATAATAACAAATGTACACAAAATTGATTTTAGAAAGTCATTCATCATATGAAAAAAAATACTTAGTGTATTTATTATCCCAAATGACATAACAAACCATTAGTTTATAACCCCGATTCTATTTTTAATGTATTCTTCCACTCATCTCCTTCCCTTATATGAATTTGGTGACATCCACTCTTTAATTCAATGTTTTAAAAAGATCTTACATCACTCAATCAATACATAGAATCATCCATCCATGGTATTGAAAATTTGTACTTGATTGTGATATTGTTTATTTATGTGTTGTTATTGTACACTCTCAATTCTCCACAAAAACAACTAAAAAATATAAAATAAACTAGATTAAAGACATGTCACCCATTTAATAACTCTCATCCAATAACATTTAATCGTTCCGCATCCCTATATACACCTAATATTTGTATCTAAAATGCACATAATACCCTTATTATCTCAACTCTCTATGCAATTTGCACCCTAATCCATCCCAAAATTTTATGCACTTCAAACTTATAAAATAACACTCACCCCCTCATGTCCCCCTAACTCTTTTATCCGCTTGAATCCCTAATCTCTTATTCGTAATTCATTTCTCACAAGTCTTTTGATAGGTGAAGCCAAATAACAATGTATAGTTGTATCCCAAAATACAATTATTTTGCAAAAAATTACAACGTCTTAGTTGCATAAGCATTTGGCTTGCAACCTCTGTACAATTTTCTGATGGTCGCATGTGTAACTAGTTTTTGACTCATAGTCATGTATACAAATATATCATTTGTCATTTCATTTCATAAATTTATTTTAGTACCCTTAAATGGGTTAGGGATATGACCAAGGAAGGTCCCCTGGCCACAAAAAAAAAATACAAACATTCTTATTTAGTGTTATTATATTAGATTCATATTTTAATACCTTAACCTAATTTATTCATTAACAAAACATCATGATTGTCCTTCACACATTCAATGGTAGTAGAAGCATATATTTTTAGTAGCTTGATTTGAGTTTATTTCATATCTCTAACACTTTTTCATGGTGGCTCAATATCTAGGAATAAAACTCCTCATTGTAAATAATCCTTATGGTATATTATCTTAAATAATCTCTATGAACTCAGCTATCAAGTCCTCCACTTCTTGAAGAAGTGTCTCTTCCTTTATTTTTTCTTCGAAGTTTCCAAAATTTTGTACATGTTTTGCTACAAGTGCAAAATATGCAAACTCTTTACTTTGCTTAGGAATCTCTTCCCTGACATCAACATAATTCTTTAATTAGTTTACAATTATTCACTTTTATCCTTTAGTGGAAACATTGTATTTATCTACTTATTTTGACACCAAAGTGTATGTATCTACATGACCATCGTGTTGTGCCTTTTGATAAAATTTCCAAGGTCTTCCAAGAAAAATATGACAAACACTCATAGGAATTATTTCACTCTTTATCTCATATTTTTATGTGACAATCTATAAATTCACTAGGAATTTCTCATTTGCTAGAATTTTATGGGGATTTGGATGTATATTTTTCTTCAAAACAAGATTATCCATCATCTCTCATGAAACAATGTTATTTTTATTACTGCAATCTACAATTAAATTACATAATTTTAATTTCATTTTTCATAATTTTATACAAAATTTATTCCTTTTCATGGTACTATTATTCCCTTTCATATGCTTCAATAACACACTCTTCATCATGAGTTCTTCTCTAGTTTTAGGTTCAGTGATGTGATGCATTGATCAACCAATTTCATCATCTACCTACACAATATTTTCACTTGCATTTCTACTACCATTCAAATGTGCATGCGGAAACACAAATGATCTAAGTCTAATGTCACCATACATAAACAATGTTCATGTGAATATGCATTTGTGACCTAAACTTCTTCATCTAAAATTTCTTCTACATCATTGTACACCATCACAATAATTTGATTTGCTTGACCCACCTTCTTGCATATAATTACCACTACCACTACCATGTCCATGACCACTCTTGAAATTTCCTTTTCCTTGTGTTTCTCCAAGTTTCTTACATCATTCACATATTTTTGTCTTCCATCGGTGAACATTGATATGATTCCTCGACGCAATGTAATTTGATCATACTAAATTTGTCTTGAATTTTCAAATGCAATCCATTCACATAACATGATATATTCTCATAGCATATAAAACATGATAAAATATAATAGTTATCTTATATAATTCCTATGTGTAATCACTTACACTCATATCTCTTTTTTATAGATTTTGGAGCTTCTTGGACAAACTCATGTGATAATCCTATAGAATAATTTCCCCCTTTAATTTCATGACAAATCTACTCCAAACCTTGACCTTCTATTTTCATTTGCACATAATCCCACCATAATGATGTGTTACCTTTTCAATTTTCATTGGAATATTCAACTCACCTAATATCTTCCATTTTCTCATATTTAAAATATTTCATCAACTCAATGATCCATTCAACAAGTTATATAGGGTTTAAGACTCCAAATTAGTTGGGGGTTTTAACTTTGGTTTAGTTACCATTATCATGAAAAATTTCAAGCATCTATCTTCGTATTCTCCATTTTATTCTTCTCCTTCAATTTCAATTTTTTCTTCAGCAGTTTTTGTATCACTTTTATCATCCATTATCACAACACCTCGGTGTTTCATTATTTCCATAGTTTCCAATGAGGATTTCATTTCTCTCAATAATCCAACCATATCTAAAAATTTGGGTTATTCTCCATGGTTACCTCCTCGTGGTATTCTTCCATTATTACCTCCTCTTTGTGAAATTCCTTATGAATCACCAAGTTCTCGTTTATCAATCTCTTCTACATCATATAATCAACTCATTTGTTTGAAGATATCTAAAAATATATTTTACCTACACAAATATAAAATTCCAATTGATACCAAATGATTTTCTCAAATCATATGACACCAAATGATGCACCACGATAAAATGATCTAAAACCTTTTCTTTTATAGCAATAGATGTCGTCATAATTAGGGTTATTAATTATGGGTGCATTGATCAGGTTTATGGTTTTGATAACAATTGATCATCTTACATGGATAAGAACTTTGATACTAATTGACGTAATAATGGTTAGGTTTCTCAATTATTATATGTCTTATACCATGCAACCCTTAGAATATATGACAAAATTGTGTATTGAAATCTACTAAAACACATAATATGTAATAAACATTGAAATTTTTATTTTGATTTAACAAAAATAGGAAATACTAGGAATACACACATGAATAAATTTCATAAGCAATTGATATTTATAATAAATTAGATATGCATATCTCTATGTACTAACTCACAATAATAAAAATTACAACTCTTCCTCATAATCCTAACCCTTCGAACTAACTAGTTTAGATTATTTTTCATATGAATAATGTGTGGAAATAATCCTTCATATAAGAGTAGGGTAAAGTTTGTGTATAGTACCAAAAACTTAACTACTTATAATATTTCCTTACATCCACAAGTGACCCATATGATTTTTAATGTATCTCAGTCCTCTGTGCAAGATAAAGCCTTATTGATAACACAATTTGATGAACTTAAGTTGGGTGGATGGTTACAGTTATGGGTTAGGTAAACCTATGTTGGATCCTTATTCATTAATATGTTGTTTGAAATTATGAATATACATACACTTATTTCTCTCTATGCACAAGAATAGGAACAAAAATCAATCCCCAATTATATAAGGTGTAGAAAGTCTTTCATAATTTGTTATTCCTCCTATGTTGGTGTGAATTAAATACACGAAAAAAAAATTCTTGTAAAATATTCACAAGATATGACCAAATCTTCATGGACATCGACATAATTGCACATAATATTACAACATATGTGTTCTTATAGGATGCACTAACTAAGCAAAACATTAACACAACCAAAATCTTTCAAAATTTAACTTATAAACAAAAACCAAATGTAATCAAAACTTGTTCATGTATATGAATAGATTATTTTATAAACTAACATGATTTTTTTATGTAGGATTAAAATTAAACATGGATGATCCTACATAAATTCACACATTGGAAATCACCAAAAGTGGTAATACAAGTCAAAGATAACTACTAAACTAATGATAGGTTTTTAAAATGGGTATATAAACGAAGACCGTAATATAGTTACACCCAATAGTAGATATTGATCCCATTGTTACTAAATATAAGAATAACTTTATTGATAACATATAATTTATCAAGGAGATGTGAATTTATCTCACCCCCTTGTAAAAAAATTCTTCATTCCATGATGGACGGATTGTGTGATCAGAGGGGGAAATTGACTAAAAAACCTCTCAATTTTACATTTTTCAACAACTTATTTATGGTCTAGTTAGAATTGAAAAAGAAACATGTAATGGAAAATCTTGCACATAGTGTCACCAAAAATTTCAAGCACTATATACCCATGGATTACCAGGACAGGTAAAAAAAAAGGGAGCACCTAGAACCGTAAGTAAAAGAAGTGCCCACATGAAAATTAATATAAGGAGAATATAAAGAAGAGTCATCCATCTACATGGTGCACTTCATTGCAAGTAAAACTATAGTATGGCTCTCACCTACCCAAGTTATTTGTGAAAATGCAATATGGTGACCTAGGTATATCTCAATTTAAAGTCTAAAATATTTCCATATTATACATGAGAGCCCTGTGGTATGAGGAATAAGAGAAATAATGGTTCATTTTGAAGGTATATCAAACTACTTAGATTCACAAAAAAAAGTGCCAAAACAAAAGTCCTTGAAATATCAATGCTATTGAATTCTCTACTTTTAAAAACTATTAGGGAGATGGTTTCATGGGTATAAGTGATGCATTTAATTTTTTGATTCACCAACATGCGTAGAGTTACAAGCTCATATGAAACCCATGATTATGTTTTAGGAGCCTATGATAATCCCAAGCTGACCTTTCACTATACAACTTAAAATACAATAGTTTTCCAATAAAATATTGTGAATGATTCAAGAACATATTGAGATATCACGCATATAGGAATAGATTAATATAAATCCTTTTAATTTCTAAATAAGATATCATGAGCTAGAAAAAGAAACATTGGTATATTTTCCACCATAAGAAGGTGTGCAACATAACCAAAATCCAGTGATTTCAAGCTTGGTATCTAAACAATTGATTTCATGAGATTCATGGTGTTAAACAATAAAAATGGTGGTAGGCATCGCAACCCAAAAAAAAAAAAACTGTTATATTTTCTGCCATACACATTTGAACCACTATATCAGGTTAATCCCAATATCATTTCCTAAAAAATCAATTGTAATAATAAAAATGTGTAAATAAATCAACAATAAGTGTCCAGAGTTGATTAAAGAAATAATTGTAGACCAATTGATGAGTGATAAATTACAACTTACATCATTACTTACAAATATCGTATAAGATTAACATGATAATGAAATGATGGAGTGTATTAATATGTAGGTGACCAAATAAAAGAGGATATTTGATATGTACAGTTAGTGCTAGAATAATACAATATAAAAAAAACACTAGTATTGATATAAGTAGAGATATTTGAAGTAAAACTATTGGACTATAACTTATGGCTACAAGAGATACTAGTTGACATTTAAGATGAAACCTAAGAAGCATAGGATGGGCAGGAATTCATTACAAGCAATAAGGTTAACACAAAAAGGGAGGATGCATTAACTAATACCATTAGAATGTGTGATACAACATTGGTCTAAATGAGGAGTTAGGATTTGAACATGCCTTGAATCACATTCGTGGGGATTCAAGTAAACCAATTTGGGAGAACTTCTTGTAATTAGTAGGGAAATTTTTAACATAATCTAGACCAAATGCACCTTTCATCCAAGTGGTGTGATAAAAAATCTTGCAAAATGGAGAATCTACAAAAAAACATCATTAACATAATTTCACCAATCCAAGACCAAGTTGACCACCTAAATTACATAAGGTAAAGAAACCTATTGAATTTATTGAAATTGTAAGCATAATTATTGTTATTACCAACTTCAAAGGAATCCTCATCATCACACAAAAATTTGTGCCCACCACTAGATCAACTCATTTAGCTAATTTCACCACCACTACCATCCACCAAATTAAGTAAAAATTCATTTGTGTAGTTTTGAATATTTTGTACCAAAACAATTTTAACAAGAAGTATCTTCAAATCATCCTACGAATGTTGAAACCCTATAAATGGCAGCCTCTTGGTTATTCGAACATATTTAAATATTGATTGGGTAGTATGTTGGTTTGTTCCTTAGTTTAAAACCTACAATGGTAGCAAAGTAGTACACACAAAGTGAAAATTGGCAATTGTTACTTCCTACGAAATTATGGCTAGTACTTCAAAATTTGGAAGAAGAAGAGACAATAATGAAGGGCCAATAACCAATGATATCAAGGAGAATTTATATCTGCAAGAATATATTTGTCTTGGTATGATTTATTTTTTTTAAGAATGGGGAAGTTTTGGAGGGTCATTGAGACACAAGCCTCATAAATATAATACTATGTAATATTGTAAACTTTTTAATGTACATAAGTTGTAAGTGATTTTCTATAAAAACACAAAGATTAATGTAATGTTTTCGGAAGCAAGATAAGAAAATGAAATGATCAATATTGAAGCTGAAGATTCATGAACAACTCTATGAATATTATAGACAATGTATGCATAAGGATTGTTTTTGTTCACTATTATGGTTGAATGTATTTATTCCCTAGCCTATATAATTTGCTTTAAATATATGCATGAAGACAATTTACAATGTGAATTTTGTGTATTTTATTTAGAGAAAGTACATTGATTTCATTTGGTCTCATGGTTTAGTCTATCTACAAAATGGATGGATAACATAATATTGTTTATATAATTATTCTACTTGAAGATATATTTGTGGAAGATTGTAGTTGATCTTTTTTTGTGAACTGAGTGTAAATGATTTAGATTATAACTCTCGCATGCCCTAGTAAGGAATCTATGGACCACTCCTAACATAAGGCATTGCTTTAGGTAAGTTAAGGTATGATACTCCTTTATATTTTATGTAATAATCTCTACTCTCAAGTGTCTCCCATAATCTATGTAAAATTGACTCTCTTCACTAAAAGATTCTTCATTGCACAAAGCTTCTTAACTAGTGTATCTCACCGTCCCACAAGATAGTCATATTCCCTCTTCATCTTACACATGTTATCATGGAATCTATATGTCCTATTTCCTCCTCCATGAATTATATGTAATGCCCAAATTTTTCAACCCAAAACTAGGTAAAAACCATAAAAATTATTTTTTTTGAGCGATTTTATTTCACCAGTGTAAACATCTAAAATGTCAACATGATTAATTACAATTAATCTATCCCGCAAATAACATCATCACTATTTACATAATAATCAATCGCAAGATTAATTATTATTAACCCCTTTATTACATTTACCCTTTATCATTTATCTAATATTCCATTTTTATCATCATTTTATCATTTATCCCATTATTTCATCATTATCCTTTTAAATCATTATTATATCCCATTTTCATCATTAATATTTTTAATCCATTATTATATCATATTATCTTATTTTAATCCCCATTAACATTTTATAGGAATGATACCACTTACCCTACACATCCCTACACCTAGCCTTTCCATAAAATCACATCCCTAATCAGCATTTATTAACCTAATCTAATCCTAATCTCATCACATCCTCACACTTCTAAATCTATAAGCCTCTCTAACCTTATCCTTTTAATTCAATGGAATCTTGTTTCCTCCATAGAATTTGAATTTGAATTCTAGAATTATCCATTATAGAGAATTCCAATCCTCTCATGAATCTCCACCCTTGATACCAATCCAACATGGCTTCATCTTATCCATTGAATCCTCCACCACAAACTATAAATTTATCTATCATCCTCCATGAGATCCAAGTCACAAATTCATATCAAAACTCTACCATTTTTATCACTTAATCAATATATCACTCATCTTTAATCCATTTACAATCAATCTATCATCATCTTAATCAAGAAAATTATCATTCATCAAAGGGGAGACGCTGCCCAACTTATCCCACTAATATGAAGCATAATCAATCCATCAAAAGCACATCCAAAGCAACAAGGGAGAATTCTTGGAATCTTGTAGGTAAGTGATATGAAATCATGAGAAAATTGCAAAAACATTCACCAATTTTTTTTATATAAAATGATTTACAGATAAATTTTAACATTATAACTTTTATCTATTTTTAATTAATTTTTCAAAAAAAAATCTGCGAGTACTGTGTAAAATAATAAAATAATCAGATTGAAACAAATAAAATTAGACACACGTAATTGATAATAGAGTTCGGTATCAAAACCTACGTCTTCGAGTCCATTTAAAAGACTGGTATATTAAAAATAAAACCAAAGAACTTACAATATGCCAATTACAGATCTTCCAACATTTGCATGATAATCTCCCTACAAAATCAACCTAAGTCTCTTTTGAAATTTTTGACTAATTATTTTCCTAACTCTTGCAATGAGAAAAACTATATCACAAGTCTAGCCGAACTACCCTTCAAATAGCACATAGTCACCTTATATAGAGTTCTAATACCATGGCCTACCGGTTAGGCCCTTATTATTTTATATGGCCCACCATGCTTCAAACCCCACCCTTCCCCATGTGCACTACATTATAAAAGCACATAGTGGGATTTAGTCCCACATGTAGTGTGCGGTAGGTGGGATAGTGTTTTAAATTGGTGGCATTGGCATTGAATAAGTGGCTAATGGGAATTTGAACAACGATTTTTTTCTTGTCTGCTATGAAAAGTGTGAGATCAGTTGGTTAATGTGCCTAGGGGTACATGAGGTCAGTTTGGATTTTTGTGTTGAGCTCGCATTGTAGTGTGGTGGCATGGGAGATAATGGCGAGGCCCCATTTGTATAATAATTAATGTCAAATTAAAACCAAACCAAATTTTTAGCTTCAACAATTTTTCCACGTGTTACTATTTCATTTTTCTACTTGGTGGACGTGCATGCATCCATGTCACCTACGCGTAGTCCATATTTTTACTAGTTGACCAAAAAAATTAGCAAGCCATAACTTTTGCATATGTGCTCCATTTTCTACAAACAAGATATCATCAGAAAGCTCTATTTTTTCTCTATGCAATGCAATTATCAGTAACTGATTCTGAGATGATTATATATTAGTGTTTCTCAGTGAGGATTCTCTGGATCATTCCTCCCAACTGAGAAACTTTTGGACCTCCAAAAGTTAATTTAAATGGTAAATAGGTAAGGGTATTTCTCCCTCACCTTTTCGATTTCCATCCATTTCACCTTGTTTGGATGCATTCCTTTTAACCCCACATAGAGATACTCAACATTACCCCTTTGTGAGGTTCTAACCTTCCTTTCCAATATGTTATATTCTTGTAACTCACCCTGATACTTGGGTGTAAAATCATCAACAGATGGTACGACATTAGCATCATGATCGATAATCATAGGTGGTTCATACAAATTCAAATTTTCAACATTCACAACTGAATAAATTTTCATATAAGGAGGTAAATCCAACCAGAAAGAATTGTTACCAACTGTCTCCAAGATTCGAAATGGACCATACCGAATTGGTTTTAACTTTTTCCCTTCACCTGTCATCCTTTATTTGCTGAGGTGAAGCCAAACTGGATCACCAACCTAGAAATTGTGATCAGTTCTATGTTTATCATGCCTTGTTTTATATTTTGCTTGACTTTTCTCCAATTGTTCTCGAACATACTGATGGACCTGTTGTATTTGTTGCACAATTTTTTTAGCTTTGTCAGTATCACTTGGTCCATTAACAACAATTTCTTGTTCAAGAGATAAATCTTATGGAGATTTAGGCAAATAACCAAAATAAGTCTCAAAAGGAAACTTCATAGTAGAAGAATGTATGGCACAGTTATAAGCATGTTGTACATAATACAAATTTTCATCCCATAACTTTTGATGTTTACCACAATAACCCCTAAGAAAATGTACCACTATGCGGTTCAAAAACTCTGTTTGACCATCGGTCTGTGGATGGAAAGCAGTACTTTTATTTAGTTTAGTGTCCATCAAACCCCACAAAGTTGACCAAAATTCCCCAAGAAACCTGGAATCCCGATATGAAACAATAGAAGTGGGAAAACCAAAATGAACCCATACAAAATGAAAGAATAAATGTGTAGTCCCTTCACCAGTTATTTATTTAGTACAAAGAATCAACACACATATCTTGCTAAATTTCTCCATAACCACATATAAATATTCATGTTTCTTTCATGACATTGGAAAACCTCCTATAAAATCCATGGAAACACTTTCCCATTGACGCACATGGATAGGAAGAGGAGTATAATTCCTAAATTCCGATTACTTGGCTTTCTCGTGGCACAAAGAATACATCCTTTTATATATCCATTTACATGTTCATAGCATTCTAGGCCAATAGAAATACCTTTGTAAATGTGCAACTGTTTTACCAATACCAAAAATGTCCAGACATAAGAGAAGTATCGGCTTCCCTAATCATGTGCACTCTTTCATTTAGTGGAATGCAAATTTTACAAGAATGATATAAAAGTCCATCATGCACATGATAATCCAATTCTCCTCCCTATTTTCCACTCATTAATTCTTCATAAACTTCTTTAAAATCACCATCATACCCATATTGCTCTTTATAAATATCATGAGCCAAAAAACTATGTTGTAAAAGAACATATGCAACAACAATTGGAGGTCTAGATAACATATCAGTAACCTTGTTTTGTATACCTTTCTTATACTTGATGTAGTCAACTTTACACCCACCAAAGAACAAGGGAATCCCATGTGCATTGGCCTATCAACCAGCGGGCATTGGGTGCTCACCCGAGGCATGCGCAGGTGCCGAGTCTCTCCTTTGTGTGAGTTTAATGGGAAATATCATCCATGATCTGAGTCTAAAAGAGAAAGGAGTCGAGACATGCAAGGACCATATATCTCAGAACGACTTCTAGATCATTGCAGTCATTCCAGAAAAAAGATTTTAACAAATAAAAAGAACTAGAATTAGAGCAGAGAGGGAAATGTATAAACATTCAGACTTAGCTCATGAACATAAATAACATAGAACAACAAAGAGATATGTAACACCAGAAACACTACTGATCGTGCTCATATAACTTGGTAACCTCATTACATTCGTAAGATTTTATCATCACAGCATGGAAAACCGTAATCATGCATCATAACTGGATTCATATCACTTAGTAAAAGGAAGTTTTACAACCCAACACACACACACACGCATGCACGCACTCGCACACACACCCCCTGCATATACTTCTACGGGTGCTTGTATTTATAGCCTCTCTGCACCGGCCACTCACCTTTTTGTGGCCTCATATCTGGTGCTAAGTGTCTAAGCGTGGTTCCTTATGCATGCGTGATCCTTTTGTCCCAGATTCTCTATACCCTACCATAATGGCCTTCCCGAAGATTCCATCGTAGGTTACATTCCTCACGGGACCCACCTATTGGTTATTCATCACCTTACCCCACTCGGGTCACGTGTTTCCCATTTTCTACCTGATATACCAAAAATGGCTAAGTCCTGAAGTCCTTGCTCTGTGGGAGCATATCATGGGTTCTGCCAAAGCTTCCAAAAACCTTGCCTTTCATGCCTTCTCCTTGCACACCAATGCACCTTCCCAGACTTAGTATTTTAGGGGCCCAACATCACCCCACATTTTACCTACTCTTCCGTCCTTGGAACACTCCCTTAAATAATGAAGAATTACAAAAGACATCATGTCTAAGAAAAATAATCAAGGGGATTAAAGAATGGGGAAAGTGTTGCTAATACTGCAACAAGAGAGGAAAATCCTTCTGCAAGTTTGCCTCTAGCTTGTTCCAGGCATCAACTTCATTTTACGCTTTCTTGAAGAGGTCGTCGACTAAGGTGCTCACCTCATCGAAACTCATTCCATCTCCTTGCACATCCATATTGTCTATAAGTTTCTCTAATTATTTTCCCACTTCCTCCAGCGCATCCATCCTTCTCACTATCTACGGTTATAGCTCCTTGAGTTGGCTCTTGATTGTACCCCTTAGGGCTTCAATCACTTCTGACTTCTTCTCTACCTCAGCTAGGATCTTCTCCCATTCCACCATGTTCCCTTTTTTCTTCTCCTAGAACTCTTTAAGATCTGCTTCAAATTTGGTGACCAGAAAACTTGCTAATTTATCCCTATCCGCGCAGTTATCATATGCGGTCTCAGCAGTATGGGCATCAATCTTCACATCAACAAGAATTTTGTTGTACTTGGCTATGATTGCCACCACTTTTAACTTATCTTCCCTCTCTATGCACGTTGTTACTTCTTTTGCGGACTCCAGTGCAGGGGCTTCCTTTCCATGGTGAGGATGTGTGTTAAGTCCTCAAGGCATTCCAAGGAAGATCCATACTTCTGCGCGGTAGGCGTTAGGTCCATATGCTTCAACACAATTGCATCTGTAATGGACTCCACCTTCTTGTATACTTCGTGCACCTTGGCCTTTTCATACCTCAATTGGGAGCTAAGTAATTCTTCCTACTTCATCTCTTTTGTCTGCTCCACTGGCTCTTCTTTCTTTTTCTTCAGATCAGCCTCTAGGTCCTTAACTTTATCATTCCATCCAAAGAGCCTAGCTTCAAGCTCCACTAAAACCTTATTGAGTGTGTTGCGTAATTGTTCATCTGAGAGTTGTTGAGTATTCACCACAGGGTTGTCTTCCCTTATTATAGGCAATGTAATCAATGCCCTTTGGCTTACCTCAAACTTGGGTTCATTGATATGTGACTCCATTGCACATGAGAGCATCTTTCTCATCCTTGAGTTTATGCCCTCCATGTCAAAAGATGTCATCGCCAGGAGCTGCCCTACTGGAATTGTGCTCTGGAACCGCACGTGTAACACTTTATTGGGGTCATTAATATAATCCACCTTTGACACTTCACCTTCTATGTGCCTTCCTCCCGTGTGCGTACCCTTAGGAACAATTACTAACAAAATTGGGCCTCCTGTGCTACCGTGGTCCTTCGCGCTTCCTTCTTCCTTATTTTCATTCATCGCCAACTCAGTGCTATGCTCCAACTCTTCAAATACCAAGGTCACAATGATTTTCTCAACCTCTCTCTCTGCTTCCTTGTTTACTTCCTTCTTTACGAGGCTTGGGGTCCTCTAATTTTTTGTACTTACATCTTCACTTCCTTCTTTTTCTTGGGCACCCTTCTCTACTTGGTTTCCCTTCCTTTGCTCGAAGTGATACTTTCCCTTCCTCCTTTATCCTCCTCTAAGTTGTGCACAATGATAATAGTTTGCTCTTGTTCTCCCTCAGGTTCATCCTCATCATCATCATCCCTCTCACCTTTGTAGGCGCCCAAACTATTGGTGTGTTCTGATCCCGACTCTTCCATCCTCTACTTCTTTCTAACCAGAGATTCCGGCGTAGGTTATTATGTCCTTTCTTATTATGAAGACTCTTCCTTTTCTGATGGATTCTTTGGTTTTGGGGTCTTCTCTTTGATTACCAGCTTCTTCTTGTGCATGTAGATACTTGTCCCGGTGCTTGTCCCTACCGCCTGTGTACCTTGGATACTTGGTACATTCTTATTTTTTTCTTCCTTATCCTTCTACTTGGGCATGGGCCTCTTTCTTCCAGTTGGCTCCTCAGGTATGGACATGTCATTCTCCAGATACACACCTTTCTCAAATTTTGGCCTGATACGAAGATATATCTTGGTTGCGTCCTTCCCCGTAATTGGTAGATTCATGGATCTCACTATGTGAACTTCCTGAGACACATATCTCTCCATGTATGCACACTTATTTGGGTAGACCAATGTCTTACGCATTTATCTGTGGTCCTGATCCAAATTTCCAAGATCCAACTTTAGCTTCTTGGACTCCTTGAATCTGTTCACTTCTACTTGGAAGTGTTGAGCTATGAAGGCAAAGGGGAGTTTGCACCACGGGATCCATGTCTCATTTATCAATTTAAATTTGCCAAGGCAGAAGTGTTGGTATACCACAAACTCAGCTTCTCCCTTGGTGGTCGCTGGTAGTTGTTCTGAGATTTTCCACTCCTCCCTGAGTGTATTTCTCAGGCACGTATACCACTTCTCCAGGCGTTCCTTATGCACAGTTGTCATGCGATCACAATTATACTACTCAAATCTTCTCGCGGATGAGGGGTCTTCTATTGGGTATTGTTAACCAAAACAAGCTCCCTCTTATTTTGGGTTAACGTACTCCTTTTTTTTCCTCAGTTCAAATTTTACAAACTTTAGGCACTCAAGGAATTCTATAAATGACTCCATCAGATAGATAATTTCTTCCCCTTTCCAAAAAGGTAAAGAACTCTTTCTAACTCGTATTTTTTGAGTTATGGCTTGGCAGAGTTCGAAGGGACAATTTTCCCAAAGTGGGGCTGTGGAGCTAAGGAGAAAAGTTTGCCAAGGAGAATTGGTGGGTTGGCAAGACCATGGAAGAAAATTCAGCACTTAGCCTCTTTTTGGGCTAAAAAAACTTAGAGTCAAAAAACGGCTTGCGAGCTCGGCAAAGAAAGGTGGTAGAAAAATGGTCAAGGCTCCGCAACCAATCAGAGAGTGACACGTCATCAATGGAGGTTGGCGCAATGGGAGAACTTAAGGAATTTTACCCTATTTTTGTTCCAAAAACTTAAGGGTTTGAATCAAGGCACATTTCTGCCTCCAATCAAACGATGACACGTGTCCATCAGCGCCGAGGTGGGTCGCAGAAAAAAATTAAGTTTTTGGCTTTTTGTCAAAAAAGGGTTTAAAGTAAGAAATGAACTCGTGGTCCCATTGAGTAATCAGAGAGTCCCACGTTTCTAGAGGCAGTGGTGGTCAGGCTAGTGGGAGACCTTGGGAAAATTTTCCCTTGCAGGCAAAAAAGAGGCAAAATGTTATTTTGAGACCCGCGGACCAACCAGAGAGAGCCATGTGTCATCAGAGAGGCAGAACGCGGAGGTTTTTTGGGAAATTTTCCCAATTTGGAGAAAAAAGGGGAAAAAGGTAAATGTTTGGCCCGCGGACCCGATTTTGCCCTAATTTTGCCTTGTTTTTCTTTAAATCTTCAGAAGGGCGTATCTTTCGATCTAGAGCTCAGATTTTCACGATCTTGGTATCATTGGAAATATTTTTACATCCTCTACAGGATCGACACTTCAATTTTGAATTTTGATCGAGATTGATGGGGGAAAATGGAAATAATGTCTCTGGCATAAGAAAAGATGCAAAAATGACCCCTAACCACCAAATTAAGGAAGTATGGGTCCCGTTTCTTCTCCAGCATGGGCAAAAACATTAAAAAATGGATGTGTAGAGGTACCATTATAGTTTTTATGGATATGGTTAGGTGGTTGAGCTTTCAATCAACTTTCTTGCATTTTCATTTTTTGGGGTCTTCTGCTTCATCGTTAAAAGCCAATTTTGGCTCATTTGTAAAAGTGTGGTTCATTTTTCTTCTTTGTCTCCCCCTTTTTTCTTCCCCAGGGTCAAAAAGGGAGCTTGAACCTCCTCCCTTGCTTTGTAATGGTATTTTTTCCTCTTACCCGTGAAATGATGCACTATGTAAATATTTAGCAATAAAAAAACATGTTTTGTGATACATTTGTCTATCCTTGGCTCATTTTTATTGTTATTCTCCTTGCCTCTCTTCATTGCAGGGTATATGTGCATGTTTGGATGTTCACTACAGGTTTTGGAGCTATGTTCATGGAGTTTTGGAACATTTTCTATGTGAGATCCATCTCTAGTCTGTGATGCACTTGTCAATCCTCTCCATTGCTCACCTCTCCTTGTTCCATGGGAATTTTAGTGGATGATTAGCATTTTCCTTCTCTGGTGTATCACTGTTTTAGTGTAGGATCTATTTTTCCTTGTTTTCTTCCTCTCCTTGTCTCCTTGGAGGTTAGATTAGGATTAGATTATCTTGCCTGCACTAGAATAGCTTGTGGCAGGTAGTTTAGGAAGAGGAACCAACCTTTAATCTAGAGAATTTTCCCATTTGCAAAGTCCCACACTTTGGGGAAAACTCAATGTTATGCAAATCACACCAAATGACATTGCCTTAGAAAAGTAGATCCATAACTCATTTGGGGGTACTGTGATTCTGCACTAACAGGTACTCCCACACAAACTTTTCTATTGCATCTGATACATCGATCTTTGAGAACACAACCATTAACAGGACGTTACCAAATAGTATTTTGTCACCTTCCTTCACGTTGTTGATGATTTCATCTGTGATGTACGCAAAAAAGTTGTAGATGGTTCCCTTTGATATCCTTCTGCAAACATTCAACCAAGATTTGTTTACATGCGTCCACCTTTCTTGCGCGTTGAGTTTGGATACCAGGCATGTTATGTTTGTGGAGCCTATTTTCATGTTAGAGTGTGGTACATCTTCTATGTGTTACACTCAGGTATTTTTATGGCGGTCCCGCTCGCGGGTGAGCAGGTCAGGGGGGTTTGGGGGGGTGAATCCCCCCCAATTGAAGGGGGTTCAGGGGTGAAGCCCCCGAAGAAAATTTTCATGGGTGGTTTATTAACCCATGGGTAATGGGTAACCGTTATGGGCTGTTTTTGGGCCCATGGTTTTTTCGGTACCCATTGTTTTGTAAAACCGCCTCTTCGGCTACCCATAGGTTTATACGACGGTTTTTTTTTTGCCCATTGTTTGATACCCATGGTTTCGTAAAACTGCTTAAGCAGTTGTCTATTTATATGGTCTTATGCATATGATAGATATACAAGCAAATGTATTGCAGATGTGTTTTGAATTCGGGTGTGAATTTTGTAGAGTTTGTTGAGCATAGCTCCAAATGGATCTGGGTATTTTATTGAGAGAGTGGAGGCTTGTAATAAAATATGAGCAAGTGATTCTTGATGGACGTAGCCCAAATTGGGTGAACCACGTTAAATCTTGTCTCTCTGTTTTGTGTTATTTATTCTGCACTTTTATTTGAGATCTGTAATATTTTCTGCATATTAGTTTTTACTGTTGTGATTCTGTAAGGGATTATTCCACATATTTTATCTCTTATTTCTTAACAATTGGTATCAGAGCCTGGTTTGGTTTGCTGAAGTGTTGAACCGCAGGGAAATTTTTTTAGCTTGACTGGGAGCTATGACAGATGATGGAAGATCTAGGGTTGATAAATTCAACGGGCATAATTTCAGTCTTTAGAAGATGCAGATGGAAGATTACCTTTATCAGAAGGATCTTTATACTCCGTTGTCTGAGAAGATGAACAAACCCTCGAGTATGACAGATGCGGAATGGGATTTGCTGGATAGGAAGGCACTTGGAACGATCCGGCTATGTCTTGCATCTTCGGTATTATTTAATGTTTCAAAGGAAAAGACTAAAAAAGATCTAATGGATGCATTAGGGAAGTTATATGAAAAACCCTCTGCCTTTAACAAGATATTTTTAATGAAAAAGTTTTTTAATATGAAGATGTCTGAGAATATTTTAGTAGCATATCATTTAAATGATTTCAATATGGTTGTGAATATGCTAGCTTCAGTTACAATAGAATTTGATGAAGAAGTTAGGGATTTATTAATTCTGTGCTCTTTACCTAAGAGTTGGAATAGCCTAGTAATGGCGGTAAGTAACTCGGTTCCAGCTAACTCGAAGTTGAAGTTTGAGGATGTTGTAGGGATGATTCTAAGTGAGGAAATGTGAAGAAAAATCTCTGGGGAATCTTCTACTTCAGGGAATGCTTTGACAATGGAAACTAGAGGGAGACAGAAGAATAGAGGAAACCGTGGAAAATCGAAATATCGAGCAAGATCAAAATCCAAGAACAAGATTATATGCTGGAATTGTGGAAAGTCTGGGCATGCAAAGAAGGACTGTTGGGAGCTTCAGGATAAGAAGAAACAACAAGAAGAAAACAAGGAGGCAAATGTGGCATCGGGTAATGGATGTCAGGATGCTTTGATTATTTCTTTGCATAATATTACTGAATCTTGGGTTTTAGATTCAGGGGATTCTTTTCATGCTACTCCACATAGGCATTATTTTGTTGATTATGTTCAAGGGGATTTTGGGCATGTTTTTCTTGGTGATGATGAGCCTTGCAGTATAGTTAGAAAATGTTCTATTCAAGTTAAGATGCAGAATGGGAATACATGGCTATTGAAGGATGTCAGACATGTGCCTACATTAAGGAGAAATTTGATATCGGTGGGGCAATTAGGAAGTGATGGTTGTACTGTGATATTTATAGCTAACTCTTGGAAGGTTACCAAGGGTGCTCTTGTGGTGGCAAGAGGTAAGAAGGTTGAAACCTTGTATTTAACCACTGATAATAATAATGATTGTAATCTTGTGGCTACAGATGTAGATACAACATTATGGCACTATATGCTCGGTCATATGAGCCATAAGGGCATGAACATCATAAAGAAGAATTTTCCTGGATATACAGAAACAGGTTTGGATTTATGTGAGAACTGCATACATGGGAAACAGAAGTGAGTAAGGTTTCTCAAGGTTGGACCTATGAAGAAAGAGAGTAAGTTAGAGCTGGTACATTCTGATATGTGGGAGTCGGCTCAGGTATCATCTCTTGGGGGTTCAAGTTATTATGTTACTTTTATTGATGATGCAACAAGGAAAGTTTGGGTTTATTGTATTAGAAACAAATCTGATGTATTTGACACTTTTGTTAAATGGAAAGCCTTGGTAGAGAATGAAACAGGCCTTAAGCTAAAATTTCTCAGGTCAGATAATGGAGGGGAGTATTACAGCAATGAATTTAATGATTACTATTCTAATAATGGAATCCTTAGGCAAAAGATGGTTCCAGGAACTCATCAACAGAATGGGGTATCAGAAAGGATGAACAGACCAATAATGGAACATGCTAGGAGCATGAGGTTACATGCAGGACTGCCTCTTTCTTTTTGGGTAGAAGCGGTGAGCACAGCTGTGTACTTGATAAACAGAGGACCCTCAAGTGCCTTGGATGGAGGCATACCTGAGGAGGCATGGTATGGTAAGAAAGTTTATTATTCATTTCTTAGCGTCTTTGGATGTGAGGTGTTTGTTCATATAGACAGGGATGATAGGACCAAGCTAGAGGCTAAATCAAAAAAATGTACTGTTATTGGTTATGGTGGTGATGACTTTGGGTTTAAATGTTGGAGTATTAAGGATAAGAAAATCATTTGGTCTAGGGATGTGGTCTTTAATGAGAAAGTCATGTATAAGAAACAGTTGCAGGATAACAGGGAAGAATCCAAGAAAGAATATGCAGTGGTAGAGGATCTTCCGGATGGGAAAGTGACCCATGAATCAGTTCAGGAACCTACTCAACAGGAACCCCAAACTCCTACAGTGAGGAGGTCTTCTAGGGTAAGAAAAGAACCTAAACATTTTTCTCCTTCTCTTTATTATTTATTACTCACTGATAGTGGAGAGCCAGAGAGCTTGGATGAAGCAATGCAGGTAGATACTAGTAAGAAGTGGGAGCAAGCCATGGATGAGGAGCATAAGTCTCTCATGGAGAACCAGACTTAGGATTTGGTGAAGCTACCGGAAGGCAAAAGAGCATTACAGAACAAGTGGGTGTATAGAGTTAAAGACGAAGAAGGAGGAAAGAAAAGATATACGGCCCGGTTGGTGGTCAAGGGGTTTGCACAGAAACAAGGTATAGATTTGGATGAGATATTTTCTCCTGTAGTAAAAATGAGTTCTATTAGAAATGTTCTTGGAATAGTGGCAGCAGAAGACTTGCACTTAGAAAAGTTAGATGTAAGGACTGCATTTCTCCATGGTGATTTGGAGGAAGAACTATATATGCAGCAACCAGAGGGCTATGAGGTCAAAGGTAAAGAGGAGATTGTGTGTAAACTGAAGAAGAGTTTGTATGGCTTGAAACAAGCTCCACGTCAATGGTATAAGAAGTTTGATAGCTTCATGATGGAGCAAGGTTATATTAGATGTCATTCTGACCATTGCGTGTATACAAAGAAATTTGAGGATGGAAATTATATTATCCTGTGTTTGTATGTTGATGACATGTTGGTTGCAGGTAAAAACATGCAGGAAATAAAAGTACTCAAGAAACAACTAAGTGAATCCTTTGATATGAAGGATTTGGGGGCAGCCAGACAAATCCTTGGTATGAGGATAACTCAGGATAGGAAGGAACAGAAGTTGACTTTATCTCAGGAAGAGTACATTAAGAAGTTATTGGATAGGTTTAACATGCAGGATGCTAAACCGGTTGGGACTCCTTTGGCAGGCCATTTTAATTATCAAAGGATCAGTGTCCCAAGAGAGAGTAGGAAAGAAACCAGATGTCCAAGGTACCTTACTCATTAGCAGTTGGTAGTTTGATGTATGCTATGGTGTGCACTAGGCCTGATATTGCCCATGCAATGGGAGCTATGAGTAGATTTATGAGTGGTCCAGGTAAAGAGCATTGGCAAGCAATAAAGTGGATCCTTCGGTATTTGAGAGGGACCATGGGGACAGTTTTGTGCTACAGTGGATCAGACACCACTTTACATGGTTATGTAGATTCAAACATGGCTGGAGATGTAGACAATAGGAGGAGCACAACCGGTTATATTTACACTGTAGGTGTGTTATCCTGTAAAATTGGCAAGGGCAATTTTACATATAACCATACCAAAATTTTGTTCCAATCCCTCGTCAGGGATTTCTTGCGTTCGGAACGTTGCAAAATCCCTTCCCGGGAAATCTAGTTTTCCGAACTTAGCCTTTTTTGGTCTTTTTTTGGCCGGGCGCATATAATGACAATGCAACATCACGTTTTGGTGTGCCCCCTTTAAAGCCTTTGGCACATGTTTTCTTGTGTCAACAGGCGTTTTGGTGCGCCGCTCTATGTTGAGTCTTCCTTGCGTGCGCCAAGGCGCATGTGCCTTCCTGTTGACAGATCTTTTGTTTTGCCTCTTTTTGGTGCACCAGGGGTGCACATATTCCTCTGTCGACACCCCTTTCGGTGCACCAAAGGCGCGCATAATTTTGTGTTGGAAATCATTTTGGTGCGCCAAAGGGCACACGTTTTCTTGTGCTGACAACTCTTTTTTTGTGCCACTTGAAAAGTTGGTGGCGCATTTATTACCTCCTCGCCTATAAATAGGCACGTCTGTGCTGTCATTGTCATCAACATAAATCACATGATTATTTTCTTTGTACCTGTCAGCGCACCAGCCCTGTCACTTTCGAATCGCTTTGTGGACCCGTTTACGCATTTCTTCGTTATAAATATCCGGATCAGCAACTAAGTTCAGAAGAACATATGCCAACATCAAGCAAGAAACCTATCAAATCTAAAATCAATGCCAAGCTCACAGAAGAAGAAATGAAGTATAAGTATGAGAGGGTCAGAATGCCCGAGTCCCAAGCAGAGTGTGACCTAGACATCAGAGACTCAGAACTGGGTCATATTGACATGGAGGAATTCTAGGCCAGAACCCAAAGGGTCACGAGAAGTCCATGGATGGACAAGCTGATAGGCAGTGCCCTGCACCTTGTTGGTGGGATCCCAATCAGTGCCGTAAACAATGAATTTATGATGGTGGTAGCCCGATGCTACAATAAAGACACAAGATGTGTCCATGGTAAGAAGGGCGAAGTTATAATTAACCTCACTGCCCGCCACTTTGAGATAATGCTCGACATTCCTCATCACCGGCACTTTGTGGCCGTCAGCCAAGAAGATTGCATCAAGGCCTGGGACGATAATGAAGATCAATGCATGCAACTGATGAATGAGGTTTATCTGAAGAACAAAAAAGTAGTGACTCGGTGGCCACAAGTCATTCATCGTAGTGAATTTTCAGAGGAACTCAGCGACACAATTACATTCCTGAACAGAGTCTTTGGGCTTCCTGATGCCCACTACTTCCACAAGTGGATGTTGCAGTACCTTGAGACAATGAAAAAAAATATGCCCGATCAACGCTTTGAATGGGCAGAAATCATAAGCAGCACAATCTCTGAGTAGCTACAATAACTTAACACAACGGGGAGGTTCTATATGAACTCCTACGTGGTCTATGCTGCAGCTTTAGAAAGGGACTATCCAGCTCTGATGCGGTGTGGGGTTTGGCCCCAAGTTAAAATCTATGAATACTATCCAGAGCTGAAGCTGGAAAATAGCATCCCCCAATTCAAAAAGATCAATGATGCATTCTTCTACTTCATCATCTACCTGTTGAGGTCGAATATGACTCATGGTCACACGACCAAGAGCATAGTAGTAGCTACTGAGAAGTGGGGGGCCCTATTCACTCAGTTCCCCACATTCACCTATCTGAGGGTAGTTAATTACTTGGGGGAACCGACAAGACTGCCAAGGTATGCTGGGCCCAAATTGATCCTGTTGGAGCTATCGAGGTAGCTTGTTACTTACCATGAAAAGCGCCTAAAGAGAAAGAAGGGTGGAACTCCTTTCCCCCTCACAGTGGGTAGATATATGTGTCTCACTCACCACAAGGCAAAAGATATGTTTGTAGAACTGGAGCTGCTAAATCTAAAACATGACTTCCCAGCAAGGCCCACCTTCGACCCGAGAAATTGTTTTCCTAGGGCCAAGCTGGACTTGATCCACATCCCTTAGATCGAAGACATCTACATCGACATATATCATGAGGTTGAGCTCAGGAGGAAGGATCATTATCACTTGGCCTTAGCAGAAATCATCCAGTACGGGGTAGCCATCGTCCCCAAAGGCTACCAAACTACTGAGCAAGAAGTGGATCAAGTATATCTTGACATAGGTGGGGACGATTGGCCTTTCACGGTGATTGACAGAACTAAAGCACCCCAAACAATTGAGGAGAGAGTCAAAGAAACTCTGCGCAGAAAAGAGCTTTGGTGCCGAATGAACGGACTCATCTACCTCGGAGTCGATTTCACAACCTCTTCGTTGGGCAACGCACCTCCTCGGGATAAACAGTAGCCAAAAGGCAAAGGAAAAGGCAAAGAGGGTGAATCCAGCTCCACCCAAGAGGAAGCTCCTGAAATTCCTCTTTCCGCTACACCCGAAGAAGTTGTAACTCTGGCCTCCCCAGAGAAAGAAACAACGGAAGATGTTCCGATAGGCCCATCCACTCAGGATTTCGCCACTGCTGCAACGATTGAGGCCTCTTCTATCCCTTCTCCCTCTCTTCTTCCCCTCCTCGCATGACCCAAGTGACCATTCCTTTGGTCGTGTCCTCTCCCCCTTCTTCTACTGTCCCTCCTACTTCTTCGTCCATTTTCTCTTCTCTCGCGGATTTGTCCCCCTCCATTTCTTCCCTCATCTCTGAGCTCCCTTCCCTTCCTATGTCTTCCTCTCCTTCGACTTTCTTTTTGTAAAATGTCTAAATTATGTTGGCACAAATGATGACATCATCCATGTTGCACCATGGGATGATGTCATCCATCAAGTTGTCAAAAGTCAACATGACTTTGAGATATTTTTGTAGATATTTTGTAAATAGATGGTTGGTTCCTTTTTGCCTTCCTTCTTCTCCTTCTTCTATAAATACTCAAATACTTATTGTATTTAGGGTGTGGATATTTTTCAGATGAGAAATAGAAGTAAGAAGAAGATTTTGAACTCCTTGTAACAGAAGCAATTTTGAATGCAATATATTTAGACTTTGTGCTGAATACAAGTGTTTTTATCAGATCTTTCTTATGTTAGATCTGTATGGTTGTTCTGTTAGATTTGCTTCTACTTTGTTGTCATTTATTCATCATTATTGCTTTAATCGTTTATGTAAGTAAGTTTGGCTCTGTTTACTACCGATCCCAAAACATAAACCCTCTGACCTTTCTTCTTTGGAATTCATTTCTTTTCTCCCTTCGTATCTGACCTTTCTTCATCCTCTCTTTCATTCCTTTCTCTTCGCAGCCGGAAATAAACCTATTGGGATGAGATCCCAAACCCCCGAAGGCAGAATACTGTGAGACTTGCACAAGATTCGTACTGGTAGAATAGAAATAAACCATTTTCACTTTGCTGACTCAAAGAGGGGCTACGCCCTACACACTGTTGGCTCATTTATCCATAAATCTACCCATTTGACAGATTTTCAAACCAACAAGGTGGGATATCAGTGAGTTGGATTTCACGACTACAGAAGATGGTGGCTTTGTCAACCACAGAGGCTGAGTATGTTGCTGCCACAGAGGCAAGCAAAGAGATGATTTGGTTACAACAATTACTTGAGGAGTTGGGGCATAAGCAAGAGGAATGTAAGCTGCATAGTGATAGTCAGAGTGCTATACACCTAGCTAAGAACTCTGCTTTCCACTCCAGGATGAAGAATATACAATTGAGATATCACTTCATCAGGACAACTTTGGAGGAAGATAAGTTGAAGTTGGAGAAGATTCATACCAGTCAGAATCCTACAGACATGATGACCAAGGTGGTCACAAGGGATAAACTAAAGCTATTTTCAGCTTTGGTTGGCCTTTGTGGATGACAGTGAAGGGTTGAGAAGCTTTCTCAGTGGAAATCAATCTCCAAGTGGGAGATTGTTATGTTTGTGGAGCCTATTTTTAAGTTAGAGTGTGGTACACCTTCTATGTGTTACACTCGGGTATTTTTATGGCGGTCCTGCTCGCCGGTGAGTGGGTTAGGGGGGTTCGGGGGTGAAGCCCCCGAAGCAAATTTTCATGGGTGGTTTATTAACCCATGGGTAATGGGTAACCATTATGGAATTTTTTTGAGCCAATGGTTTTTTCGGTACCCATTGTTTTGTAAAACCACCTCTTTGGCTACCCATAGGTTTATGGGATGGTTTTGTTTTTTCCCATTGTTTGATACCCATGCTTTTGTAAAACTGCTTAAGCAGTTGTCTATTTATATGGTCTTATGCATATTATAGATATGCAAGCAAATGTATTGCCGATGTGTTTTGAATTCGGGTGTGAATTCTGTAGAGTTTGTTGAGCATAGCTCCAAATGGATCTGGGTATTTTATTGAGAGAGTGGAGGCTTACAATAAAATATGAGCAAGTGATTCTTGGTGGACGTAGCCAAAATTGGGTGAACCACGTTAAATCTTGTCTCTCTGTGTTGTGTTATTTATTCTGCACTTTTATTTGAGATCTATAATATTTTTTTTCATATTAGTTTCTACTGTTGCGATTCTGTAAGGGATTATTCCGCATATTTTATCTCTTATTTCCTAACAAGGCACATGGCCATTCTCATCACCGAGTCCTTGATATCCATGATATCAAAGTACCTAGATCCTTTCTTGTATGTGTATGCAGTGACGGTCTCCTTAATCACCTCCTTATCGCATAGGTCAGTCATCTAAACTTTCTCCCTCACCGATGAGGCCTATGAATTGTGAGATTAGCTAAGGGGTTATGTGCATCTTGCGTCCCGCATAAAGTGGAAGTAGTCTTCATGCACGTGCACGACATCAACCACTGATATAGGCGCTCAGGTTCTTCTGAAGTATGGCAACTCATAAAGTTGCAACAATCCTGCCTTTTCCAGCTTCACTTTCACTTCGTCACTATAGATGGGTAAACCCTTTGTTGTTCTTTTGTTAGTCGGGCACACTAACTCCAGCACCATTTCCTTCTCAATCATGGTCGAGTGATGGTTGTAATCACTTATTGACATTTTTCTCATGTGGGACTCCCATTCCTTCCCAAGAAACACTCCATCTAGGTATTGCATTTCTGCATACCACTCCTCATTTGTAGTTGCAGTGGTTTCTTCTTGTTTTCTTTTTCCCTTGCCCTTTCCCTTCTTTGGTGTTCCAACTGGTTTTCTAGGTGCCATTTGTGTAGGTTATCACTGAAATCTCTCTTCCTTGCTCTGCTTCACTACCTTTTCCAAGTTTAGATATCAAATTTCCATGAAGAAACTCTTTTTCCAACCCATGCCCTAGATGTCAAACCCTAACTAGGATATCTTTTCGCCAGACAGCGTTCCTGTCCACAAATCTTCTTACATGCCTGTGAATCACTTCCCTCCTGGTTCACAAATCCAATCTAGTCACTCACGCTTGAATTCCTAAAAAATTTCTTGGCACATGGATCAACTCTAGAAACCCTAGTTCGCAAAAGCTCTTCTTCTCTTCGTATTCGCAAAGTGAAATAATGAAGTGCTCAATCCTTTATTTATAGTTTTTCCCACTTTTTAGAATTAAATTGCTACTGTCACCTACCACTGTATTTTAACACTTAATGTAGATTTTCTTCAAACAAAGCTTGAATTTTTTGCCCAAAGTCACGTGCCCTAATCCTACGCATAGATAATCTTCCAACCTTCTGGCATGCCCAACCAATCCGTCTTGACAAGAGACTCTTATGTGTGCATCACCAGTGTTGAAGACACTTCTGTCTGTCATGATTTTTTCTCTTGCCTACCTCATGTTGTTTTTGCGCTTCTTTCTCCCTTTGTACGTGGATTCAACATGTAGCCTTAACCTGACACCAACCATCCTTTTTCACCTTTTCTATCATGTGCTTCCTTCAGTAAGGCCATTCAACCAGGCTTGATTTTAGCGCCATAACTTACACGCCCAACCTTGCACAGACAATTCTTGGCATCAATGCTTTCCAACACTTCACACTACTTCACCCCAAACTTAACCATGATGTGCAGTCCTCTGTGCATCCACAACCTTCAAGAAGTAACAAGGTTACCATGGTGCCCAAGGTGCAAGACAAAACAACAGCACAAAAGGGAAATGTAAGAAAGGGAAATGCATAAAGGAAATTGCTAAACTATCTGGCAAAACTCCCTTATTTACAAACACCAAGAAGCCTTATTTATAGTAGGGATTCAACTTAATCCCATTGAAGTGTCCAGGAAATTTCATCCCATCCAGCGCTTTTAACTTGCATGCCTGAATCAAGGATGTATGAGATTACATAGGGACCCAACCAATGGAATTTCAATTTCCTAGGATGGTGCAGAAACTTTGAATCATATAGCAACACCATCTACCCAACCTCAAACTTCTTATTTTTAATGTGATGATCATGCCATGCCTTTTGCTTTGCTTTTTCAGTTGTCTAGCTCCACCTAGCCAATGATCTGTCTCTCATCCAGCTTCATCAATTCGTCAATTCTCCCTTCCAAGCACTTGCTCATCATCCAAACCTCCTGTGCACGCTATACGCAGTGAAGGTAACATAAACTCAACCAGTAAAACAGCCTCCACGCCAAACACCAACTGAAACGATGGTGTGGATTTGTTCAACCTTTTATAGGTTGTTCTGTATGACCAAAGAATAGCTGACACTTTATCATCCCAATCCTACCTACCAACATCACATATCTTAGTCAGAGTGTGACTAAGTATTTTGTTAAATGCCTCAACAGTTCCATTTTCTTGAGGGTGATAGGGGGTAGTTTTGTGATGGGCCACCATGAATTCTGATAGTAAAATCTTAACCATTTCATTTAAAAAGTGTGTACCTCTATCACTTGTCAAACTCAATGGGCATCCATACCTACTGATTATGTTTTCCCATAAAAATCTAGCAGTTGTAGCTGCGGTGCAATCCTTGGTAGGCGTTGCCTCTGCCCATCTTGTCAAATAATCAGTACAAGTGATTATATACTGCATGAACCAGTCCTTCACGCCGCTTGCAAAATTGGTCTGACAAAGTCAATAGCCCACTTCTCAAATGGTTCAGCACTGGGTATTGGTCGTAAGGGCATTTCATCCCTTTTTCTCAGGTTTTCCAAGGCACTGGCAATGGTCACAGGCCTTGCAAAAATCAATGCAATCTTGATAAATGGTCTCCCACCAAATCCCTATGAGTAGAATCTTCTGTGCATGGTTGCATTTCCCGCATAGTGTCCTCCTGCAATCCCACCATGTGCTTCTTCCATTATAGCAACGCGCTCATGCTCTAGCACGCATCGGCGCAGAACCTCATCACGGGCCCATCTTATACATATCTCTGTTGATTAACATGTAGGGCATGTAGAGTGCATATGGCCAACTTCTTCCTCTCCAAGGACTTCATTCCTTCTGGCGCCACACCTTCCTTAAGAAACACTGTAATTTCTTCTAAGTCTGAGGGTGTGCACCACAACCTAAACAATTTACATGTCTGGCATAGTCTCTTCAATGCTCTGCGCATCCTCCCCTGAATTAATTCTTGACTAATGATCAGGTCCACAATTATTCTTTCCTATGTTTCACCACCACTGTGAACTTGAACTCTTAAAACAATAGTACCCACCGACATATGCGCCCTTGCAAAACAAGCTTGTTTACTAAGTACTTCAATGCCATGTGGTTGGTGTAAAATATAAAAGGAGTTGCCAGCAAATACTATCTAAACTTGTAAATCACGTAGATCATTGACAATGATTCACGCGCTCAGTTCATGGTATAATTTTTTTCTGCTGGTGTCAACTTCCTGCTTGCAAAACATAAAGGATGATCAACAATCCCTTCACCAGGTTGTGCAAGCACTACTCCAATTCTTGTCCTAGAGGCATCCACATGGACATGGAAGGGCTTATCCAAAGAAGGGAACTGTAGAATAGGCGCGGTGACAAGCGTATCCTTCAAAGTGTCAAATGCCTTCTGTTGTGCCTCTCACCATCGAAATGCAATTTTATGTCTAAGCAATGCCTCTAATGGCGCGGTGATCTTGGCATATCCCTTGATGAACTTTTTGTAATAACCTGTGTGCCCAAGAAATCTGCACACTGTGCTTTGGCTAGTAGTCTCCCCCAGCCCCACAATGACTACAATCTTGGTAGGATCTACTAGCAAGCCCTCTTTGCATATGATGTGTCCCAACAATGTCCCAAAGGGGGTAGCAAAGACACACTTCTTAATATTGAGTGATATCCTCAATTTTCGACATCTCTCAAACATCAATCTTAAGTTATCACAATGGTCTTTTACTAGACCATACACCGTCTAATCATCCAGATATACCTGAAGAAATTTGTGGATGAAATCCTGGAATGCTTGTACCACTATGTGTGAAAAATATGCAGGCACATTCTTCAACCCAAAAGGCATGACCGTATATGCAAAACTTCCCCACTCAGTAGCGAAAGTTATCTTCTCCTGGTCTTCCCTTGCAATCCGAACTTGGTGGTATCCCAAAAATCCATCCGTAAAGGAATAGATTTTACGTCCAACGAATCCTTCCAAAATCTCTTAAGTGAAGGGGGTTGGAAAAGGATCATTGATACAGAACACGTTCAAATATCCCTATAATCTATGCAGATCCTAATCCTTCCATCCTTCTTGATGTTGATCACCATTGGACTTATCCATTCTGATTATTTTATAGCTTCAATGATCCCTGATGCTATCATTTTTCTATCTCTTCCTTTACCCTTACGCGTAAATTGGGATTCATCTGGTAGGGTCTCTTCCTGACTGGGGGCATGCACCTTCCTTTAGATTTATCTTCATCTCCCCCAAGGAATGGTGGATGTCTTTAAGCTCATGGTACCCGTGTGGGAATAGATCCTCAAATTCACACAAAAGATCAATGATCTTAGAGACTTCCTTCTCCGACCAGTAGTCTCCAATGATAGCTTCCTTGGGCTCTTCTTCTGAGCTGATGTTAACCTTCTTAGTTTTTAAAGGTTCATGATAGGTGCACACGCGTGAACATCATCACTATCCATAACTTCACACATCCCTATAAAATGGTTAATATCTAGGTTTTCCACCTCTTCTCCATCAATCACGTATACCAGCTTCTATTTTTCTGATTCAACACACACGCACTCAAATTGTACCTCTTCTGCTTCTTGTTCTTCAAAGTGCACCTCTAAACTGGGTTCACCGAGTAAGTCCAGTAGCCTATCTTCTGCCATGGCACTATCCCCCATTGTAAGGTGCTTGACAACCTGCAATGCCTTATCAACTAATGGCTTGGTACTTCGGTACTCAAACGTTTGAACGAGATCATCCACTAATCCTTACCAATTTCCTGTCTGGCGGTGTGTCTCGTAGTGTATGCACCAAGTACATGCACAACCCTGCAATGTAGAATGTAGCTTGTGCACCCATAGAGATGGTGGTAAAGCTTCCGTCCCTTCTCTCCAGACCATCTCACACTCCTGGATATGGAAAGAAGTGGGTTCCTTACCATGGTAGTCTTTGATAGCGCTAATCATATTACTTCTAGAGAACCAGACAGAGTGCAATTCTCACCTCGTGCCATTCCAAGAGGTTCTCACTATGTGTATCCCACACCTTGTTGTTGTGCTAAGCAATACGTAACTCAACATCCCATGTTGTTCATCTTTCTCCTTCCACTGAGCTTCCATCTCCTTCAAAAATATCTTAGGGTGGGTGTCCCTAGAGTACTTATCTATTTTCCTTCCACCCAGGCACCATACTTTAAGCGCCTTGGTCACCTTGGTCACGGATCCTCTCAAATGTCATTTGACCAATTCATAAGTCCCATGCACCCAATTATCACACACTATACTTGTGGTTTTTCTTATGAACTGAGCATCCTCAAACCAGATAACTACCTCTGTGGGATGAATTACCTTTGGATCCCTGATTGAGTGCACATATATTATGTCAAGGACCTCTTCTCCCATGGGCTCAGTATAAGGTGTCCACTTTCCATCAACAAGGGGTATAATGACCCATTCCTCTTCATTCTCAAAGCTTATGTATCCTTTGTTAAACCAAAGATCCGCATTGTTCTGATAGCACCAAGGGTGCCCAAGTAATGCTGGGAAGTTATCTACCTTGGCAAGCACCAAGAATTTAAATCCCCAGTGAACTTATCCCCTTGAATGGTAATAGCCACATCCTTCAAAATGCCTATGGGCATTTCCTTCATCTTATTCACCATGTACAACACATTTGAAGATGGTTGTAATGTAGGCCTTCTCATCTGGTGTCATGCATCCAAAGTGAGAACATTGACTTCCGTGCTTGTGTCAATGAGGATATTACTCAACATTCATCCATCCCCTACTACATTCAATATGATCTCCTTATCATAATCAAGATTGTGAGGGGTAAGGTTTGCATGCAAGACCTACCTCTCACGCTCTTCTTCTGTGTGTGGTACCTTCTCTCTTAACCATGTGCCTAACAAGGGAATAATATTCTCTTCCCTTAGCATCTTACACATCTCCTTGACTTAATCCAAGTCATTCTTTGGCACTTCATCATCCCTTCTGTGTTCCTCCTTCCTGGATTGCTCTTTTAGACATTGGATTTCTCCTTGTAAACTTTGGATGACATCCATGGTTTCCTAATATACCTCCTTCTGATGTGCAGGGTCTAGGTACTTTCCATGTACCACTTCTTCTCTTGATAACAGGGTCCTCTGCCTTGGTACTTCCTTTGCAGGTATAGCCTCTGCCCTTGTTGTTACCATAACCGGTTCCAGGATTGTATTGTGCGTCACTCATGGCATCCATTGTGTACCACCTTTCCTTATACTTACCATGGGAGTGCCCTTATCTCTCTGGTGTTGATAACTCATGTGCTCATACAAATCATAATATTCTTCATACTTGTGTTTTTTTCCTGCACCATGAGCATTGCAATAACTCTAGGCACTCGCATTTGTAATGGTCCGTAGATCCACAATTAAAACAGGTTTTGTGTGGGAACTCACTTTTTCCCTCGTGGTTACTACGGCCATGGAATCCCTGGTGAAATCCTCTTCCGTGCATGCCTCCATCTACGTGCTCCTCATAACAGTGCTCATCACCCTTGGAACTGTCAGCAAGGTTAGTCTAGCACACACCAAGATCAATAGCCTCATGAATCTGATCAATCAACCTATAGTCCTTGGTGTCATGTGACGTGGATGTATAGATCTTGCAATAACATGATACATTCTTATGAATCGCACACTATAGTAGGGGGCACCTACTTGCATCATGGTCCCCATGAAAAATTTCACAATCCATTTTTATGGCACATACCATCTTCCAGGGGCAGTTTTCCTTTACATGCCCTTCCACATCACAGTCTGTACACCATATTCCACCACAAGTCTCTGGGACTGAGTTTGTAGATAACTTCTCCAACTGCTTAGCCATGGTAGTGATCTAAGCCTCTAAAAATGGGCTAACACCCATATCAATGCTTCCAATAGCTTCATCATGCAAAGCAGCCTCTAGCGCCTCGTGCGGGTCTGTGAAATTCTTATGAGACAATGCCCTTCTAAAAGGTGTGAGCAATCCTCCAAAAAACCACTGAGCATGTTGCTAAGGGTGAATGTCATATGACAACTTAGACAAGATATTTTTAAAGCACGCATCATACTACCTCAAAATCTCTGCCATTCCTTGTTATAATTCCTTGAGAGCGCTGATGCTCTTCTGCTCAAACTCAGGTATATGGAATTCTGCTAAAAAGGCATTTTTCAATGTGGTGTAGTCCACAACCGTCTGATGGGGGTCATACTTTCTATACCAACTTTGTGTGCACCCTTACAACGTCATTAAAAATTGACTGGCCTTCCACTCTGGGGTAGTGATTCCCTTCGCATGCCATAGTAGCTCACACGTATGCACATGCTCCGCAGAATCTTCTATACCATGGTAATCTGGTAAATGTAAAGACATCTCAAAGAAGACTTGAGGATGTGGCTGGGGTCCTTGTCCTCCTGATCTAGTTCCTTGATTCCCTCTAGTATTTCCTCCACCGGATCCACTAGATCCACTAGGTCCTGTGCCACGAGTTCCACCTCCAAATCCTCTCGTGGCCAATAATGGGCCTGAAGTGGTTGCGCCTAGTGTTCCAAATGTCCTGTTGAACTGTGTGCCGATGGTCTGTAAGATAGTGTCACTGCTAGATGTATGTCCCACGCATCTCCCCAACACGTTACCCAAGCCTTGTGTATTGTCTCCTTGTCCAAAAATTCCTCCAAACACTGGAATAGAGTGTGCAGCCATAGAAGTAGGAAATGAAAAATTGTACCTTCTAAGCGCGGATCAGTCACTTCCACCAATATCAACTTGATTAACAATACTCCTCCTTTGATCTAGAAGACCAAGTGCCAAGGTTTGGTCGCTAGGTGGGTTCAGATGCGTAGCAACAAATCTTCTTTCTCCATGTGATGAAATCTCATTAGAAGCCAAGGGGTTCTCTCTCCCATGCTTACCAAGATGGGGCAACACAGACTGCTCAGGTTCCACGTCCTCCGTGTGAACCTCTATTCCTTCCCGCAATACCTACCTCCATACATCCATCACACTTGCAACCTCATGTTGTCCAGTAATCTCCCTCTCATGTGCTTCACTATACTTGAGTCGTCTCTCCTCCCTTTCTCTCTAGGCCACGATATCTGCCATCTTCCCCCACACTAGCTTTCTTTCCTAGCACTCAGAAGGGTTTAGTCGGCCATTGGAAATGCTTATAAGCTCGTGTTCACTATCAAGATCTTTATTACCAAGGGAATAACACTTTGAAATGATCCTCTGGGCTCCCATAGAAACTCAAACTCTATAACCTTCAGACAAGAATACATAGAAATAGCGTATTCAAGGGTATAGCTTGTCAATACTCCCTTCCACCAATGATCCAAAGTACGATTCCTTGTCAGATCAACATCTTGTAACCTATGGTATTCTTCTTGAGTCCACATGCATGATCTATAATATCAGCTTGATCTTGATGTATACCCTGAGAGCCACTCATATAGCTCTACTGGGAAGCAACAGAAAAAAGTCTCATACAATTCATGGTAGAGGTTCTCTTCCACCCATCTACATGCATCAAACTCAGGTCTAGTGCTAAATCCATGAGAAAATTCATTCTCCATGCTCTTAAACCAAGTTTCAACACCTTCCAAAATTAAACAATTTGTCATCACTCCCTGAATAGATCATGATGTATGCCATCTCCCACTACAAATTTTGAAAAGAGGTCCCGACAACAGAACCAAGATGTAGTCAATTTTACACCCACCAAAGAACAAGGGAATCCAATGCACATCGGCCTATCACCCAGTGGGCGTTTGGTGCTCACCTGAGGCACGCGCGGGCACCAAGTCTCTCCTTTATGTGAGTTTAATGGGAAATATCATCCATGATCTGAGTCTAAAATAGAAATGAGTCGAGACATGCAAGGACCATAGAGCTCAGAATGGCTTCTAGATCATTACAGTCATTCCATAAAAAAGAGTTTAACAGATAAAAATAACTAGAATCAGAGCAGAGAGGGAAATGTATAAGCATTCATACTTAGCTCATGAACATATATAACACATAACAGCAAAGAGATATGTAACACCAGAAACACTACTAATCATGCTCATATTACTTGGTAAACTCATTACATTCATAAGATTTTATCATCATAGCATGGTAGACCACAGTCATGCATCATAATTGGATTCATATCACTTAGCAAAAGGAATTTTTACAACCCAACACACACACACACACACACACACACACACACACACACACACACACACACACACACACACACACACACACACACACACACACACACACACACACCCCTTGCATATCCTTCTATGGGTGCTTGTATTTATAGCCTTTCTACACCACCCACTCACCTTCCTGCGGCCTTAGATCTAGTGCCAAGTGTCTGAGCATGGTTCCTTATGCACGTGTGCTCATTCTGTCTCAGATTATCCATACCCTGCCATGAAGGCCTTCCCAAATATTCCATCGTAGGTTACATTCCTCATAGGGCCCACCTATCAACGGGTCGGAACCTTACCCACTTGGGTCACTTGTTTCTCGTGTTCTGCCTGATATGCCAAAAACGGCTAAGTCCCGAAGTCCTTGCTCCATGGGTGCATATCACGGGTTCTGCCGAACCTTCCAAAAACCTTGTCTTGTGCACTATTTTCAGCCTTGCGTGCTAATACGCCTTCCCAAACTTAGTATTTTAGGGTTCCAACACTTGATCATGAGTGAAATTGCTGCAAGAATCCCATCCAACAGAAATGTCTAGACTGTTGTAACTTTTTTTTTTGTTTACAAAAACTTAAGGGGCTGATGATCTGTATGTATAACTTTTTATTTTCCCATCAAGTAATGCTTCCACTTTTTTACACTCTACACCAAAGCATACAATTCTTTATCATAAGTTAGATAATTTCTTACCGCACTCGTGAAGGTTTTTGAATGGTAACACACGAGTCATTTGTTCTTCATCAACACTTCCCCCATTACATAGTCACTAGCATTTGTCTCAATTTCAAATGATTGATGCAAATATGTAAGTGCCAAGACCAGAGCAGTGCTGATTTTCTCTTTCAGTACATCAAAAGTTATTTTATGTTTTCCTCCCCACTGAAAGACCTATTTTATACTTGTCAAAGCATGTAAAGGAGATGCAATAAACAAAAAGTTATCAATAAATTTTCTCCAGTATTGTACTGCACCAAGAAAACTTCTAACTTATGTTACATTATTGGGTCTAGGTCAATGAATAATGACCTCAAATTTTGTAAGATCTATTTTCAATTCACCATTTCCCACAACATATCCCAAATAGATTACAGATGTTTTCCCAAATTCACATTTTGACATCTTCAAGAATAATTTTTCTCCTCTTAATGCATCTAAGACTTTCTGGATGTGATTAACATGATAATCCCAAGACTTACTAAAAATAAGAATGTCATCTAAGTAGACAATAATGAAATCATCAATAAATGGTCTAAAAACATCATTCATAACTCTCATGAATGTTGTCGGTGTATTGCACAACCCAAACGACATCACTAACCATTCAAATAATCCCTGTTTCATTTTAAAATAATTTTTCCACACATCACCTTCATTAATCCTTACTTGGTGATAACCACTTCTTAAGTCTAACTTAGTGAAATAAATAACATTCTTTAATTGATCTAGTAAGTCATCAATTCTAGGAAAAGGGTAACGATTTTTCACCGTGATCTTGTTCAAAGCATGAAAATCAACACACATCTGCCATGTGCCATCCTTCTTTGGCACCAAAATTATTGGTGAACCACGCAGAGATGAACTTGAATGTATGATACCTTTTTCCAAGAGTTCCATCACCTATTTCTTGATTTCCTCGTTCAACCATGGACAATCTATACATACCAATGTTGGGAAGAGGTGCATCCTGTAGCAATTGTATCTCATGTTCAACCCCTATTTTGGGAGGTAGACCTTGTGGATCCTTAAAAACATCATCATAGTTAGCAACAAGTTTAACCAATTTATTACGATGTATAGGATCACAATCATCAAAAGATTTTTTGTGATCATTATCTTTAGTTGTGATCATCAGGTGTGTTAGGCCCCTAAAATATTGACTAATTATGAAGGCGCATGGGTGTGTGGGACCCTAGTTACAGGATGGCATGTAAGGAAAAAGAGCGCAAAAGAAAAGGCTCGAGGAAACATATAGCATGCGTGGCACGCAAAAGGAGATTCAGGACTTAGCCGATTCAAGTAACAAAGGTAGAACACGTGAAAAGCATGATCGGTTGCACGTGGATAACATGCTAGCCTGACAACAGGTGGCCCAGGAAAAAGTATGCCAACAAAGGAATCTTCTAGAAGACCATCATGAGATGGAGTGGAGAGCTCAGGCCTGAGGAAACATGCTCGCTGAAGGACCACATTCGACACTTGGCGACGGATATGAGGGTGTAGAAAGGAAAGTTGGTAGCATGGGAAGGTGATAAATACAAGTTCCTGTGGACCAAGAAGGGAAGAGAGACCTAAGAGGAAAATATAGGAGTGATACACACAGAGAGAGTTAACATGGGTAAAACTCTGCAGGATTACTATGAGTGGGGCTTTGATGTACTGAGCTTAGCATTTTAATTTCTTTTCTATTTTTTACATAAGTTATCCAAGCCTAGTGATGTGCATGAATGCAGTCTACTTGCTATGGCTCTTTGTAATGAAATGATGAATACAATGAAGTTACCTATTGTAATTAGATATGAATATCAATGGGTTCCATGTATATTTCATTTATAGAAGTTCTCTTTCCTTTCATGCTATGAATGAATGGTTGTAGCTTTCTTTCTGTTATATTATATGTTATGGAGCCTTGTAAAATACACAGTCTGAAGAAACTACAAGGATCTGGAGGCCATCCCGAGCCTTGTAATCCTTATATGTCTAAAATTCTTTCCTGAATACTCCTATACTAATCATTGATGTATGCTTCCCACAAAAAAACTCACATAAAAGAGAGACTCGGCACTCACGCGTGCATCAGGTGAGCACTCAACTTCTACTAGGTGATAGGATGGTGCACATGGGATTCCTTCCTCTTATAGTGGGAGTAAAATTGACTACATCTTGGTTCCGTTTCCGGGACCTCTTTTCCAAGTTGTAGTGGGATATAACATGCATCATGATCTGTGTAAAGAGTAATGACAGATCGATTAACATTGGAAAATGTTAAATCATGGTTCAAGAGCACAGAGGGTGAATTTTCCCATAGATTCAGCACTGAACCTGATTTTGATACACGTAGATGGGTAGAGGAGAATCTCTACAATGACCTGTATGAGACCTTTTTTTGTTGTTTCACAATAGAGTTATTTGAGTGGCTTTCAGCCTATGCATCTAGATCAAGTTGGCATTATGGATCATGGATATGGACCAAAGGAGACTACCAAAGGTTGTGGGATGTAGATTTGACGTGGACCCATGTTGTAGATCACTGGTGGGGAGGAGTACTAGCTAGCTACACGCTGGAATACACCATTTCCATGTATTCTTGTCCAGAGGTTGCTGAGTTCGAGTTTCTAAGAGAACCTAGGGGATCGTTTCTACGTGATATCCCTCTAGCTATAAAGATATTGATGGTTACCATGAGTCTAGAAGCGCTCCCAATGGACAGCTAAACCATTCTGAGCGTTGGGTAAGGAAGCTTGGGTGGAGGAAGATTGCAGATGACATGACAGAAAAGGAGAGGGAAGAAAGATGGCTCAAGTATGGCAAAGCACGTGAAAGAGAGATTACTAGATGATGTGAAGCTGCTAGTGTGATGGATCTATGGAAGCAGACATTGTGGGAAGGAATTAACGTTCATGTGGAGGATGTGGAGCCTAAGCAGGATATGCTACCACATCTTGGAAAGTGCGTGAGGGAGACCCCTTCGGCTTCTGGTAAGAGTTCGTCGCATGGAGAAAGGAGATTCGTTGGTGCATATTTGAACCCACCCAGTGACTAAGCCTTGGCACCTAGTTTTCCTGAACCAGGAAGAAGTATTGATCTAGTTGAAACTAGTGGAAGAAATAGATCCATGCCTAGGAGATACAATTTTACATTACCTTCTTCTATGGCTGCACATATTTCAGTATTTGGAGGATTTTTGAGACAAGGGGAAAGTGTACAAAATTTTGGTCTCACATCAGGGAGTGGCACAGGAAAAAGTAGCGATGGTGGGGCACTTTCACAGACCATCGGTGCACAGTTCAGTGGGACAATGGGAGCACTTGGCACAACTCATATAGGCCCTATTTGACCTAGTGGTCCTGGTGGATCTAGTGGCTCTGGAGGTACAGGACCCAGTGGACCTAGTGGATTAGGTGGAGGAAACACCAGAGGGAACCAAGGCTCTGGTTTCAGGACAAGGAACCCAGCCACCACCTCAAGGTTTCTTTGAAATGTCTCTGCACTTACCAGATTACATGGGCATTGAGGATGCTATGGAACATGTTCACAAGTGTGAATCGCTATGGTGCGTGAAAGGTATCACAACCCCAGAATGAAAGGATAGTCAATTTGTAACCACATTGCAAGGGCATGGGCATATCTGGTATAGAAAGTATGATCCTCATCAAATAGTGGTGGATTACAATACCTTAAAGAATGCATTCTTGGTAGAGTTCCACATTCCTGAGTTTGAGCAAAAAAGCATTAGCACTTTGAAGGAGATACGAAAAGGAATGGCAGAGAGTGTGCGGGAGTATGATGCACGCTTTAAGACTCTCTTGTCTAAATTATCATATGATATACATCCTTCTCAGCATGCACAGTGGTTTGTTGGAGGATTGATCACCCTTTTTAGAAGGGCCCTGTCTCATAAGACTTTCACAGACCCGCGTGAAGTATTGGAGGCTACCTTACACACCGAAGCCGTTGGTAGTATTGATACTGGCGTTAGCCCATTCTTGGAGGCTCAGATTGCTGCTATGGCTAAATGGTTGTAAAACCTATCTGTGAACTCAGTCCATGAGACTCACAGTGGTTTGTGGTGCATAGATTGTGAGATAGAGGGGCACGTTAAGGATAATTTCCCCCGGAGGATGGTATGCGTTGTAACATTAGATTGTGAAATCTGTCATGGGGACCATGATGTTAGTAGATGTCCCTCACTACAGCGCACGATTAGAAAGAATGTATCCTGTTATTACAATATTTGCACCTCCATGACCCATGATACTAAAGACTCTAAGCTCATTTATCAGATACATGAGGCCATTGATCATGGGTGTGCACCAAACCAGCATTGCTAGTAGTTCTAAAAATGATGATCACTGTTATGAGGAGCGCGCAGATGGAGGCACACAAGGAAAAGGTTTTTGAGGAGGATTCCATGGTCGAGGTAACCAAGGAGGAAGGAGTGAGTTCCCACAAGGGACATGTTTCAAATGTGGATCTATATAACATTACAAGTGTGAGTTCCCGAACTTGTTGCAGTGCTCATGGTATGGAAAGAAGCATAAGTATGAGGAGTGCCCGGAGCTATATGAGCATATGAATCAGTAGCACCAAAAGGACAAAGGCGATATGATGGTTAGCATCAAGAAGGCAGACATATAATGGATGCCTCGGGTAACATGGGATGAAAGTTTGGAGCCTGTTTTGGTAATAACAAGGGCAGAAGCTGTGCACACAAGAGAGATACCAAGACAGAAGAGCCTCATTTCAAGAGAAGAGGTCATTCATGGAAAGTACCCAGACCCCACGCATCAAAAGGAGATATATCAGGACACCATGGATGTCATTAAAAGCCTGCAAGGGGAGATCTAGTGTCTAAAGGAGCAATCCAGGAGGGAGGAATAAGGAAGGAGGATCGAAGTGCAGAAAGATGACCTGGACAAGGTCAAGGAAGTGTGCAAAATGCTAAGGTAGGAGAACATCATTCCTTTGCTAGGATCCTGGTTGAGGGAGAAGGTACCACCCATAGGAGAAGAGCAGGAGAGGTAGGTCTTGCATGCAAACCTTCCCCCTCACAGCCTCGACTATGACAAGGAGATTACATTGAATGCAGTTATGGATGGATGGCTCCTCAGCAATAAACTCATTGGCACTGGCGCGGAGGTTAATGTTTTGACTTTGGATGCATGTCATCAGATGGGTAGACCTGCATTACAGCCATCTTCAAATGTGTTGTATATGGAAAACAATACTAAGGAAATGCCCATCGGTGTCTTGAAATATGAAGCTATTATTATCTAGGGAGCCAAGTGTACTGGGGAATTTGAAGTCTTGGCACTCGTCGAAGCGGATAATTTCCCAGCACTACTTGGGCATCCTTGGTGTTACAAGAACAATGCAGAACTTTGGTTCAAGAAGGGGTACATCAGTTTTGAGAACAAAGAGGAGCAGGTCATTATACCCCTGGTTGATGGGAAGTCAGTTCCCTACATTGAACCATTGGGAGAAGATGTTTTGGATCGAAAGATTTATGTGCACTCAATCAAAGATCGTGAGATGGTACACCCTATTAATGGGGTTATCTAGTTTGAGGATGCTCAGTGAGTGAGTGATACCACCAGCCTGGCTTATGATAATTGGGTGCATGGGACTTACGAATTAATGGGATGGTAGTTGAGAGGATCGGTGACCAAGGTAACTAAGGCACGCATGGTTTGGCGCCTTGGGGGAAAAGAACTGCCCAAGTACTCTGGAGGATCCTTCCCTGAGATCTTTCTATAGGAGATAGAAGCTTAGTGGAAAAATGAAAAGGAATGAAGGGGGATGCTGAGTTATGTCTTTTCAGCACAGCAGCTCGTTAGTGGGCCACGCATTAGGAGAGCCTTTTAGAATGGTGCGAGGTAAGAATTTTCTCTCTGTCATATTTTCTAGAAGTAATATACCCACCACCATCAAGGAGTACCATGGGAAGGAGCTCACGTCTCTTTTCATATCCAGGAGTGTGAATGGGTTTGGAGATTAAGGCACGGAGGCCTTGCCACCATCTCTATGGGTGCACAAGTTGTATTCCACACCATGCAGGGTTGATGCACGTGCATGGTACATTCATTTGGAGACACACCGCCAAACAAGGAATTGGCAAGAGCTTGTGGCTGATCTTATTCAAGCCTTTGAGTATTAGAGTACCAAACCATCAGTTGATAAGGCCTTGCAAGGTATCAAGCTGCCTTACAATAGGGGATAGTTTCAGAATGAAAGATAGGCTATTGGAACTACTATGTGAGCTAGGATTGGGGGCTGTTATCCAAATTCACCCCCCTAGAAATTGAGAAACATGCATAGGAATTCTCAAGTCCCAGGAAAATGGACTGATTCAGGGAACAAATTCATGTTTAGAAAAGGTCCTCTCAGATTGGAAATGCATAGTACCTAGACTTGTGAGGTTGAAAAATGTGAGAGCAAGCTCTGAGAAAATGCGAGAGTTGCAGAAAACAAGCTTGGACTTGAATATTCTGATTATGTGTGATCAAATCAGCTAAGTCCTGGTCCCCGGTGACAATGCTTGGGACATTCTGGGACATCTGGCCGGATTTAAAGATATGAATAAGTTAACATCAGGCAGGAGAAGAAGCAAAGGGAGCTTTATTGGGACAAAAGTATTGGGCGCGAGAAGGATCTACCAAGGAGGAAGAGAATCTGAGTTGCTAAGCGGGAATTAGGACATTCCCAAGTACGCAAGACCACCACGGATCGGGCCTAAAAGGATAACTATCACACTTAAGGAATTGGGCTCAATATCAAAACTGAAGGACAAAGGTACACGAATCGGCTAGAAAAAGGTGCAATCCAGGAGGAATTTGTCCCAACAAGTTACGGAGACATGTTAAGGAGGCAGATAGATAAGATGATACCTGGATCGGTTGAGGCAGTATGACAGGAAACTTCCACACAATGTAAAGTTGCTATGGTAAGAACAGAATCAAGAAGGATGGGTGGACGAGAACCACCCAGATCAGATGACAGAGTCGCAAGAGAAAGTAGTTTTGTCACGTGATCGAGTTTTGAACCCCCTTCAGCCCGAAGCCCAATCTGACAAGGATTCATTGGGTGCAAAATTTAAGGGGCCTTTACATGGAAATTTCAAAAGAAATCCCACCGAAAGGTAAAGGAGAGGAATTGCATCTAATCAGTGAAGTTGACTAGGTGAGATCCAGGTGGCACCACTGAGTGGGGAAAGATTTTTAAAATAGCATTTTCGCCTGTTTTGTGCCCTGGAAAAATAGACCTCCATATGCCTTTCGATGTCAGAGCTCAGATTCCAGCACGTTCTTTAGGGAGTTTCAACGGTTTACTTGTGAAATCAAAGTCTCTACATGATTCTGGGAAGTTAATCCATTTTGGTGCTTGAGGGAGAAATGTTTGAAAAGATCTTACGTGTTCAATGGCCAGAAATGACATTCCAGTAAGATTTAACCCTTTAGAATGGGTCGCATTCTCCTGTAAGGATGGCTTAGTCAAAGTGATCCCGCTAAGTATGGGTTTGTATTAGGGCATGCCGTTTTAATGGAACCTACAGTCAGAGAGGGATGGGTTCCCATGTTTTGTACGTTTTCTGTCTCATGGGTAAGGACCCATGCCAAGTGATACCACCAGATTTGGCTCAATTTTAAAGGGGGGAACATTTTTTGGGCAAGTAGCAGACTTCTTCTTTCAAGCAAGTGATACATTGATGCAAGGATCAGACCTCTCCAAGGATTGTAACAGTTTTCTTGGGAACCTTCTCTGAGGGTGTAATGCCTCAGGAATTTTGGACATTGAAATTACACAATAATGAAGGGCTCTGTGAATGGGTTTCAATCCTCTGTTTGTATTATTTGCACATTTCAGATACTAGAATTATACAACTGATCGCTCTCTGTGTATTTTCTATGTTGTGAAATTCAAGGAGTCTGATGGTAACACCTTTTTTATTCTGCATGACAAATATGTTTGCCACCATCTCCTTTTGGTGCACAATATTTATTTAGTTTCAATTTGTGTACTTCTATGGTCTCCTTCAAGTTCAGAGTAGGATTAGGATCTAGGAACCTCTGGTAGTTTTGGCAAAATATGATCTAAATCAGAGGAGTTTGAGGTATCAGAGTCCAATCCAAGATTCCTCTCTCAGTTTCATAAGTCCCCACGCTTGGAAACAAGGTTTCCATGTTGTGCAATCACACTGGATGCTAGAGTGATAGGCTGTTGCGCCCTGATTTGCATCCAGGTGAACTGTAGTTTGCAACAATAGTGGGCACTTTCAAAGAGATTGAAAGAAATAGAAGAGTTACGAACTTGATGTGCGTGTGTTTGGAAAATTAAGGGATATTTAGTATATGTGATTGATGGAGAGGAACCGAAGAGTTTAAATGTTAGCCATTCTGTGGGGACGCGCGAAGTGTAGTGGGCAGTGTAGATGCTCGCGCACATGCTGCCTACCATGAGCCTTTAAAGACAAATAAGGTTAACATCGATTCAGGAGAAGAACCTAAGGAAGCTATTATTGGGGATTATTAGACGGAGAAGGAAGTATCAAAGATCATTGATTTGTTGTGGGAATTCAAGGATTTATTCCCACGTGGGTACCATGAGCTAAAATAATCCACCATTCCTTGGGAGGAAATGAGGATAAAATTGAAGGAAGGTGTGCGCCTGGTTAGAAAAATGCCCTACCGAGGATGAATCCCAACTTACACGTGAAGGTTAAGGAGGAGATAGACCAAGATGATAGCTTATGGGATCATTGAGGCAGTAGAAGAATCAGAATGGATAAGTCCGATGGTAATCAGCATCAAGAAGGATGGAGGATTAGAATTTGTGTGGATTATAGGGAATTGAATGTATTTTGTGTCATTGATCCATTTTGACCCCCTTCACTAATAAATTCTGGAAGGAGTCACTGGTGCATGAAATCTATTCCTTTACAGATGGATTTTTAGGATACCACCAAGTCTGGATAATAAAGGAAGACCAGGAGAAGACAACTTGTTTCACCACTGAGTGGGGAAGTTTTGCAATATATGGTCATTCCCTTTGGGTTGAAAAAATGCACCTGCTGTCTTTTCACGCATAGTGGTGCAAGCATTCTAGGACTTCATTCATAAATTTCTTTAGGTTTACTTGGATGATTGGACAATATATGGTCTGTTAAGGACCATTGTGACAACTTGAGATTAATGTTTGAAAGGTGTAGGTAGTTGAGGATATCCCTCAACATTAAGAAGTGTGTGTTTTCTACACCCTTTGGGACTTTATTAGGGCATATCATATGTAAGGAGGGCTTATTGGTAGATCCCGCTAAAGTTGTAGTTATTTTGGGGTTAAGGGAACTTTACGTTGCCAAAGCACAGTGCACGGATTCCTTGGGCATACGGGATATTACAGAAAATTCATTAAGGGGTATGCCAAGATTGTCATGCCTTTAGAGGAGCTGCTTAGACACAAAAGTACCTTCCATTGGGGAAAGGCGCAGCAAGCAGGGCGTTTGATACATTAAAAGATAGGCTTATTACCGTGCCTATTTTATGATTTCCCTCTTGGGACAAGCCTTTCCATGTCCATGTAGATGCCTCAGGAACCACCATTAGAGCAGTACTTCTCAACCAGGTGAGGGGATTTTGGATCATCCTCTTGTTTCACGAGTAGGAAGTTAACACCAACAAAGCAGAATTATACCACAACTGAGCACATGAGGCATTTTCAATGATCTATGCACTTTTCAAATCCAACAGTATACTGCTGGACAACACCCTTTGTATTCTACACTTGACCACATGGCATTAAAGTATTTAGTAAACAAGCCCATTCTTCAAGGGTGCATATGTCGATGGGTGTTGTTGTTTCAAGAGTTTGAATTCACCATTGTAGTGAAACCCAGAAAAAGCAATTGTGGACCTGATCATCTGTCAAGAATTGATTCAGGAGAGGACTTAGCAAAGTATTGATGAAACAATGCCAGATGCGTAACTGTTTTAGCCATTTTGGTGTGCACCCTCAGATTTAGAAGAGATTGTTGTATTTTTAAAAGAAGGTGTGGCACTGGATGGAATGAAGGCATTGGAGAAAGAAGTCAGTTGGCCATACACACCGTGCCCTACATGTTGATCAAGTGGAGATTTATACAAATTGGGACGTGATGAAGTTCTTACACATGTGTGTTAGAACATGAACACCTGTCCATCATGGAGGAAGCACACGGAGGAAACGGGTGGGCATTACACAGGTGATGCCACCGCATGTAAGATTTTAATGGTAGGTTTATGGTGGGAAACCTTATTAGGATTGTAGAGATTATTGTAAAGCATGTGACCACTATTCATCGCATTGGCAAACCAGGAAGGAGAGATGAAATGCCTTTGCATGTCCTATTCCTAGCATGGAGCCTTTTGAAAAGTGGGCGATAGACTTTGTAGGACCTATTACATTGGAAGCGTGTAGGACTGGGTCACGTTATGTCATCACTTACACGGATTATCTCACAAGGTGGGCAGAAGCAGCCCCAACTAAAGATTGCATGGTAGCAACGACGGCAAGGTTCCTATGGGAGAACATTATCACAAGGTATGGATGCCCTTTGAGTTTGACCAGTGATAGGGGTACACATTTTCTAAATGAGACCATGAGGATCCTACTATCTGAGTTCATGGTGGCTCATCATAAGACTACGCCCTATCACCCACAAGAAAATGGAACCGTGGAAGCATTCAACAAAATACTAAGTCATACCTTGACCAAAATATGTGATGTTGGAAGACAGGATTGGGATGACAAGGTATCAGCAGTTTTATGGGCTTACAGGACTACGTATAAAAGACTAAATAAAGCCACACCTTTTCAATTGGTGTTTGGCATGGAAGCTGTTTTTTGGTTGAATTTATGTTACCTTCTCTGTGAATAGCAAAAAGGAGGATTAGCTGATGAACAAGCATTGGAAGAAAGAATTGATGAACTAATGAAACTAGATGAGAGATGATCACTTTCCCATTGGAGAAAAAAATGGAAAAGGAAAAGAAAAAGGCTTGGCATGATCACCATATTAGAAACAAGAAGTTTGAGGTTGGAAAGATGGTGTTACTATATGATTCTAAATTTTTGCGCCATCCTGGGAAGTTGAAATTCCATTGGTTAGGTCCCTACACAATCTCGTACATCTTAATTCAGGCGCGTGCCAGTTACAAGAACTGGATAGAACGGAGTTGCCTGGACACTTCAATGGCAGTAGGCTAAAGCCCTACTATAAATAAGTCTTCTTGGTGTTTGTAAATAAGGTAGTTTTGCCAGTTAATCTAGAATTTTCCCTTATGCATTTTATTTTCCTTGTGTTTCCCTTTCGCGTTGTTGTTTTGTTTTACGCCTGGGTGCACTGGTAACCTTATTGCTATTTTTTTGAGAATTTATGAGTGCACAGAGGACCTCGCATCGTTTAAGTGTGGGGTGGAGAAAAGTGAAGAAGCATGTGATTAAAAGTACCAAGGAAGTTGTGTTGAAGAGCCTTGTTGAGTAGCCTGGTTAAAAGAGAGATAAAGAGAAAAGATAGAATGGTTAGTGCTAGGGTAAAGCTACTCGTAGATCCCACATACAAAGGAAAATGAAAGCACATTTAAATCAACATGAGATAGGTGAAAGCAAATAATCTATGGATAGAAGAAGTGCCTTCGGCGCAGGCTGAGCGCGCGTAAGAGTCTCCTTTTACTTTAAATAATCTATTGGAAGTGTTCGGCACAGGTTGCGCATGCCAGAAGGTTAGAGGAGTTTTCATTCAGGAAGGGCCCATGAGTAAAGGCGCTGAAGATGGGTTTTTTTTAAAAAAAATCACATTAAATGAACAAAGTAAGGGGTAGGTAAAGTAGCATTTAATGACCAGAAAAAGGAAAAACTATAAATAGAGGGTCGGGGCACTCTCATTTTACTTTGTGAAAACGAAGAGTTGGAGATATAAGCGAAAGATATAAGCTAGGACTTTTTCAGATTCGATCAGAGAGAAGATCTGTGTGATCAAAGAAGTAAAGAGCCAGTTTGAGATTGCGAACAGAAGGAAGGAATTACACGGGCTTGGAACGAAGTGAAAAGACATTGTTTTGTGAAGAATTTATCGAAGTTAGGGTTCAGCAAACTAGGGCACGGGTTTAGGAGATTTGTATCACAGATCTGAGATCGAAGGTTGGGAGAAGGAAAGTAGAGTAACAAGGAGAGGACTAGAGTAATACAATTACCTCAGACCATGGCACTAGAAGAAAGGGAAGGGCAAAGCGAAAGCTAAACAACCAGAACCCGAGGTGGAAACAAACGAAGAATGGTATGCAGAAATGCGTACCCTGATGGAGTGATGATGGGAAAGGAATGGGAATCCCATTTGAGGAACATACCAGTAAGTGACTATAATCACTACACCAGCACTATAGAGAAAGAAATGACATTAGAACTGGTACGCCCAACCAACAAGAAAACACCTGAAGGGTTGCCTATCTACAATGATGACGTGAAGGTCAAGTTGGCGAAGGCAGGGTTGTTACAACTCTACCAGTTGCCTTATTTTGGGAAGCCAGATCACTTGTACTAGTGGTTGATGTCATAGGTGCACAAGGACTACTTCCACTTTGCTGGGCACAAAGATGCCCATAACTCCCTAGTTGATTACATAGTTTACAGGCCTCATATGCAAGGGAGATAGCCTGGAAGATGACCTTAGTGACAAGGAAGCTATTCAGGAGACCATCACAGAGTATGCCTGCAAGAAAGGGTTGGTATTATGACATCTCAGACATCAAGGACCCAGTTATGAAGATGGTCATTCACCTGGTAACGAAACTGAATGGTCAAGAAAGGTGGGCGCAAGTCAACAAGCCATGGCTGCATGTCTGCAGGAAGATTACAGAGGGAACTATTTACAACTTGTCCACATACATTGCCGAGGAAATTGTAAAGTGCACAAAGGAAGGGGATAGGATCCTCTTTGGCAATGTCCTTCTCACCATAGTATTTGCAGAAGTTGGAGTGCCGGATGCACCAGATAAGTTTTTGTGGGAGTACCCAGCCAAAAAACCCTTTTTCCTACGAAGAGGTTTGAAAAGTATGCATGTGATACAATGATGGCTCCCCACAAAGTGCGGCTCGAAAAATGGTATACGTGCACTTGAAAAATGCATTCGAGGTGGGGTGGAGGATCCCTGAACAACTCCCAGCAGCCACACAAGGAGAATTTGAGTTCGTGGTGTACCAACACTATTGCTTGGGTAGGTTCAAACTTGTTGATGTATCATGGAGCCCTTGGTGCAAGCTCCCCTTTCACATTCACTGCCCAATACTTCCAAGCGGGAGTGAACAGATTTAAAGATTCAAAAAAGCTAAGGCTGGAGCTAGGAAAATTAGACCAGGAACACAGGGATTTGAGGAAGAAACTGAACTATCCTAGAGGTAAATGTGCATACGTGGAGAAGTACGTGTTGCATGAGATCCACATGACTAGACCTATAACACTTCCTATTGCTGGAGGATCTGCGGTGCGCGTATACGTACGCATAAGGCTGAAATTTGAAAATGGCGCATACTTGGTGGATGAGATCTCCATACTTAAAGACCCTTGGGAATGAAGAATCCAGTGTCTAAGAAGAGAGGCAGAGGAGAGGAAGGAGCACCAAGTGTACCAACTACTCAGACAGTGAGCATGCCATTCTACAAGTGCCAAGCCAAGCACCTATGTTCGGAGAAAGAAGTCCCCAGTAAAGGAGAAGATGCCAGAAGTAGGGGCACCTGAACAACCCACCACCTTGGAGGAGTCACAAGAGGAAGAAGAGAAGGCAAAATCTCCTAACCAGGAGCAAACCTCTCGGGAATAAGCTGAAGGTAGATGAAGAAGCTGACTCGGAGGTGACCGACAACTTAGAGAGATATCTGGGAGGAGAGAATGAGAGTGAAGAATGTGGTGACAAGGAGAAAGAGCCAGAAAAAGGCAAGGAACTTTTGGAACCTTGCATAGTTAGTGTTTATGACTCAGAGGAGGAGAGTGGAGAGAAAAGCAAGAGTTCATATTTGTGCGGTAGAAAGGTGCACAAGGAGATGAAGGCACTGAAGATACAAGGGAAGATGAGAGAGATGCCAAGGGATAGAGAGCCACAGATTTTACCAAGGAGTTTGATATTCACAGTGGTAGAGTGAGAAGTGAAGAGATGCTCGAGATCCTTGTAGACCAGGAATTAGAGAGGAGTGCACATATAGTGCTAATGGAAGGGAGGGAAGAGAGCGGTTTCCAGGGACATGATAGCCTATGAGGCCCCGCTCTGACAGTCAACTTCCCCATAGGCACCCGTTTGGGTACAAGACGTCTAGATGAAGAATAGAGGCAGATAGGTGGGCTACGTGATGACTCAAGGAAGGTGCGATGTGCATAGAATCTAGATCAAGGTACCCACCGAAAGACTTAGAGCCATGGGATCAGTTGAGAAGGAGGGTGCGTACCCTCAGGACTAAGAAGATGATCTCTTGGGCATGTTCGAGTCTCACGTTGATGAGCCAGACTTCGAAGTCTACCATGAAGGTGCACACCACATTTCTAGAATCTAAGGGAGTCAATCCCTTAGTGAATGCTCTAGGGGATCTTGGACAAGAAAGTGTGCAATGCACTAAACAAGGTCACAATTGAGGCCAAGGCTAGATTATTCACGTGCAACGACAACGATTAGGGACTGCTGGAGGAAAAGTCTAGGCCAAGAAGGAGGAAGAACTGGCAAAGAAGGCCAGAAAGTTTGAAATAGGAAGGAACTGATTAGCGCACAGTTAAGGCATGCGCTTAATGGAAGAGAAAGGTAAAGGCTGTATGAATTTTACAAGAAAATTGAGTCTATCAAGGGCACCATCATCTTGAAGCACCCAGAATCTAGTGCCTAACCCGTGCATAGAGGTATTCGTCAACTTCTGGAGTGTCATACAAGACATAATTTGCACTTCCTCACTATGGAGAGACAACCCTTGACCCTAAAATCTACTGAAGAAGTGGCCACATGTGCTTGAAATAGGAAGACTAGTTGAAGTTGGTAGCACTTGTTGCCTGAGTGCAGTCAAGGTACTCGCAGAAGTTAAGGTTGTTTCCCAGTCTACAGAAGCCGCATATGATACATGTGTGGATAGAGATAAGGTGGAAAGCTCCTTGGTTGCCATGCTTGAGATGCAAAGCTAAAAGAGTTCCAAGAAAATAACAACGGGATTAGGGCGGAGCAGAGATAAGAGTTCTGGCATGGAAGTAGAGAATAAGATCGAAGGCAGATTGAGGCACTTAAGAATCTCAATTAAGGCCTAGACTAAAGGAACTATATCCTCACAGATCACAAGAAGTATGGATAAACCTGACAGACCTGGGAAAAGAGGTGGATGGAGACAGATTTTGGACATTTTGGGCACCCAGGGAGCTGGGCCTGAGTTTTGATGAAGTAATCACTCCTAGTGGGAGACCTCTGTCAAGAAGGCATAGAATCAAGGTTGATAGTGTGGAATAAGTCTAGAGCCAGACCTCTGCAGAAATATTTTCCTAGATTGTTGAGTTTGATGTTCCCCCCCAATTTTTCATTATTTTCCTTGATTCTTTCATTCCTTATTCATTTTCTTTATATAAGTATAAGGCTATTCATGTTAGTTCCCTAGAACCAACATGCATCTTACTTAAGTAGAATTTTTTTGAGGACGGAGAACATGTGTAGTGTGGGGTGATGTTGGAACCCTGATAATATTAACCAACTATGAATACGCGTGGGCACACACGGACCCCAGTTATGAAAGGATGGCACGCAAGGATAAAGAGCATGTGAAAGAAAGAGGCTTAAGGAAGCACATAACTCATGCAACACATGAAAGGAGGCTTAGGACTTAGTCAATTTGGGCACCCAATGTAGAACATGTGAAAAGCATGATCGGTTACATGTAGATAAAATGCTCAGCCTGACGATAGGATGGCCCAGGAAAGAGCATGCCCCGCAATGGAATAATCTAGAAGATCATCATGAGATCGAGTGAAAAGCTCAGGCATGGAGGAAGCATGCTCACATAAAGGCCCACATTCGACACTTGATGTTAGATCTGAGGGCACTAGAAAGGAGAGTTGGCAGTGTGGGAGAGGTTATAAATACAAGTTCCTGTGGAGTAAGAAGGGAAGGAGAGATCTAATAGGATAGAAGATATGAGTGATACACATAGTGAGAGTTAGAGAATGGACGTAAAGCTCTATAGAATTTCTGTGAGTGGGATATTTGTATTTAGGAAATAATGTAGCTAAGCATTGTAAGTTGTAATGTTTCTTTTTCTGTTATGCTTAGTTGTACATATGTCCTACTGATATGCATGACTGCGGTTTGCTTTCTGTGACTCTCTATAATGAAATCAATGAATATAATGAGGTTACCTATTATATATTAGACATGGATATCAAGTGGTTTTAATGTCACATTTCGTCTCATATGAAGTTCATCTTTCCTTTCATGCTATGAATGAATGGTTGTAGCTTTCTTTATATTATATTATATGTTATGGAGTCTTTTAAAACACACAGTCTGAAGAAACTACAAGGATCTAGAGGCTGTCCTGCGCCATGAAATCCTTGTATGTCTAAACTTCTTTCTTGAATACTCCCTATACTAATCATTGATGGATGCTTCCCACTAAAAAATCACATAAAAGAGAGAATTGGCACTCGCGCATAGCCTCAGGTGAGCGCTCAGATTCTACTGGGTGATAGGCTGGCACGCATGGGATTCCTTCCTCTTATGGTGGGAGTAAAATTGACTACAAGGAGCATAAAAATATTTCTTGATTTGAAAATCCTTTTCATCTAACCTGCACTAACCAAGGAAGGACTATTTTTACATGGTGAGCTCTAACAATATAATCAATTACATCCTTCACAAGCAAGTACTTGTTTTCTTCCCTATAGAAGATTAATTTATGATCATATAAGTAAGGACTTCTAAAAAAAACACCACAAATATCCAAAGGAACAACATCCAAATTAACCTCATCAATAAACTTGTCTGTAATGGAAAATCTAAATCTACAAGTTTTAGTTACTTGCAGTTTTACATCATCACAAACCCAACCCAAAGGATAAGGCTTAGGATGTCACTTAGTTTTGAGTTCCAATTTCTTAACAACCTCCTCTAAAATCATATTATCTTGAGATCCACTATCAAATAGAGTATCTAATTTGGTATGTTTATAAATAACTCTAAGGTGGAAAATCTCTTTTTTTTTCTTTTCATCGTGTATAGATTTTTTATTAGAAGAATATGCAACATTTGAATTACTAGTCTTGGAAGAAGAAAGGGAATGATTACCTTGAAAACTCGTGGTCATGATCTTGGTTTCATCCCCTGAATCAGACCCAAGATCATGAACCACGGTATTTGTTTTCTTCTCTTTTCCCCTCTTATTAATCATCCATTTAGGTTTCATTTCCGGATGTAATTTCCAACACCTAGATTCATCATGGTTCTTTTTACAATGATTACGAAATGGTTTTTCATATTCTTTCTTAATAGTGGAGTTTTTATTTTACTTACCCTTTCCTTTTCATTGTTCTTTCGAACCTCTTTCTTTTCCTTCAGATTGCTTGTTCTTGTTTTGTGAAAAATATGAATCCTTATTCATTTTACCTCTTGCTTCCAAATGTGTATCTTATACACACACCACATCAAGATTAGAAGGATTAAAAATGAGAATTATATGCCTCGGATAACTATGTAATCCACCAATGTATTTAAGCAGATTTTTTTGTGTATTGAGAGAAATACCAAGAATAAGAGCCCTTTTCCTAAAATCTTGTGTATAATCTTGAACACTTTGTCCCTTAGTTTGTCTCAATGATTTCTAATCCATCATATCTTTTTTCATATATCCAAGAGGATAAAATTTGTTTTCTAAGACTCGAAACTAAAATCAGACCAAGAAGTGATTTCATTACCTTGGTTTTCATCTACTTCCTGAAGCTTACTCTCCCACCATATGAGTGTTATGCCACCCATTTAAAGAGTTGTCAAATGAATTCTTACTTCATCAAAAAAAAATTCCGAACCCTGCAATATACCTCAATCTGCTTGATCTAACTTCTTTGCATTAAGCTCTCCATTATACATTGGCAAATCAAACTTGATATCTAATTTTAATGAAGGACAAAAATCGTTTTTTTGAGATTCACCTTTAGGAATATTAGAACTAGAGGCCTCTTCTGTTTTACCTTCTCTAGTTGATTTTTACCTTTTTTTATCTCGATACAATTCTTCCACTATCTCTTTCATTTTAAGGAATGATTGTCAAAACTTTGTCTCTTCTTGTTCCTCCATCGATGGACATATGGATCTTCTTTTTCCAATTTTAAGATCATCTCCTACTCATTTTCCTTCACCTTTCTTAGACTAAGACCTTGTTATTATTCACCACAACATGCAATCCAAACATGGTTAATTTGATCATAGACCAGCTTTGATACCAATTGATCCAAAATCATGAGCAAATTGCAAAAATGCTCACTAAATTTTCTTTATAAAATGATTTACGGATAAATTTTAAAATTATAACTTTTCTCTATTTTTAATTAATTTAAAAATAATAATTGCGAGTACTATGTAAAATCATGAAATAATCAGATTAAAATAGACAAAATCAGACATGCACAATTGATAATGAAGTTCGGTATCAAAACCTACGTCTCCATATCTATTTAAAAGAAAGATCTATTAACAATACACCCAAAAAACTTACAATATGGAAATTATATATCTTCCAGAAATTTCATGATAATCTCCCTACAAAATCAACCTAAGTCTCTTTTGGAATTTTTGACTAATTCCTTTCCTAACTCTTGCAATGAGCAAAACTCTATCACAAGTCTAGCCAAATTTCCCTTAAAATAACACATAGTCGCCTTTTATAGATTTCTACTACCGTGGCCTACTAGTTAGGACCTTATTATTTTTTGTGACCCATCAAGGTTCAAACCCCACCCTTCCCCATGTGCATTGCATTATAAAAGTACATAGTGGGATTTAGTCCCACATGTAGTGTGCGGTAGGTGGGATAGTGTTTTAAATGGGTGTCATTGGCATTGAATAAGTGGCTAATGGGCCATTTGGTCAGTGAGTTGTTGCTTGTCTGCTATGAAAAGTGTGAGGTCAGTTGGTTAATGTGCCTAGGGGTGCATGAGGTCAGTTTGGCTTTTTGTGTTGAGTTGGCACTGTAGTGTGTCCGCGTGGGAGATAATGGTGAGCCCCCATTTGTATAATATTTAATGTCAAATTAAAACCATTTTCCATGTGTTACTATTTCATTGGTCCATTTGGTGGACGTGCATGCGTCCATGTCACCTGCACGTAGTCCATATTTTTACCAGCTGACCAAAAAATTCAGAGGGCCATAACTTTTGCATACGTGCTTTGTTTTCTGCAGACAAGATATCACCGGAAAGCTCTAATTTTTATCTCTGCAATCAAATTTACAATAACTTATTCTAAGATGATTATAGATCAGTGTTTCTCATCGAGTATACTCTGGGTCAGTAAGTACAAGTATTATACTCTTCATCCCTTCTCATCTTGCACAATCGTAGGTAGATTGGTAGTTTAATCCTTAGTTTTGCATTTACATACCAAAACAAATTTCATCTACAATTTTAGAACCCACTGTGGGGCTTACCCCCAAAATTTTTGTTGTTTTTAATAACATTTTACATTGAAAACAAACTGTCCAAATTTCAGAAAATTTTGTTGATATTTGCATCCTAAAATTTCAAAATTTTCGTAACAGTCGCTCATATCTGCGCATTTGACCTTTCAACAAAACATTTATAGTTATATCAGTACATTTGTTTAACCTTTAAAACCCAAAATTTTTCATTTTTTGACAAAGAGGCGCATTTGCACACAAAGTAGTACATTTGCATACAGAATAGTGCATTTGCACATATAACGGCACCTTTGCACATAGAACAACACATTTACACACAGAACAACACATTTACAGGTAAAGTGGTGCATTTTCATGTAAAATGGTGCATATGTCCTGAATTGGTGCATTCGTTCTATTTTGGCGCATTTGTTTTTCTTTTTCCTGCCTTCTGAGAGCCATAACTTTTGATCCTGAACTCGAAATGACTCCATTTTTTTTCAAAAAGGCATTGAAAAGATCTATGAATTTAAAGTGTTAATTTAGTATTTTGGAAGATAATTTATTCATGGTTTTCATTTTTCTAAATCTTGTTATTTTAACTACACATTAAGTTATAGTTTCTTGTTCTAAACTACTAATACTTTGTGTGCATCTTCCTACACTTACAAAAGATAAAAAATCAATCTAAAACTACTAATCCTTTTTATTTTACAACTAATTTAGTCTAAGAGATTGGGGTTATAAACAAACTACTAATCATTGGTTTTGCAGGGCCTCCTCTTGAAGACCCCATTACATAATTTTTAATTGTTTTATCTTGCATCCATTTTCTTTCTTTTATCATCCTTTTTGTGTGTTCCCCTCTTTTGCTTGTTCAACTCGAAGGCAAAACTGTGTATGCTCTCCTCTCACATCCTAGGATGATATAGAGGATAAAAAGTGAATAGCCTTCCCATTTTTATTTTGTAGGGGAAGTATGATGTGGAAGTGATAGCCATGCACTTTCCATAGCCCTAGGGGTCTCGTGACAGTGAGCTTCATCTCCACACACGTAGACACACCCCGTGTTCTAGTGGGGTATATAAATTCTTAGATATTTGTCATTATTGGTTAAGAACTTTCTTGCTTTAATAGTAGCATGAAGTGGGGGGCTTCTATGTCCCAATATCGAAGCCTCAGACAGAATCCTTGCAACACAGACTTAGGACCCATATACTACAAGTTATATTGGGGATGCCTCTAGTGAGTTCGTGCATCCTAGACTAGGAAACCTTTTGGTTGTATATTTAGCTATAGTGCAAGGAGGTCATACTTCCCAAGATCACTCGCTAGCTGACCCCACATTGACACATAGGTGGCGAGCCAATTTTGGCACCACTATTGGTGTGTGGTATTAAAATCGGGATATAGCTTGATTGCAGTCCCACTTGGCTAGTTAGGGTTTGTGTTGCATGTTTTTTGTGCTTGTGAAGACCCTTAGCCATCCCATCACATTAAAATATTAATTAATTAATTATTATCATAACCATCCATCCTTAATCACATAATCCCAATCCAAATCCCATTACCATCCTTAATCAACCAACTTAATCCCAATCCTAATACCATTACCATCAATCAGAATCCAAATCTAATCCCCTACACATCTTACCTAACCATGGCCTTTTATCCTCAATCCACATCCTCTCTAAACCAACATCCAAACCCTTACCTCTTTTCTAAATCCATCAACCAAGTTATCCTATCATCTCGCATCCATCAAATTCAACCATCTTACTTTATCCCACATATTATCCAACACCTTAATAAACAAATATCGAACTTAACATCCTAACTCAACCAATCTCATCCTCTTCATCTAAATCAACCATCCCATGTTGATCCTAACATCCTAAAAACCATTCTATAACTTAATCACCAAATATTTAATCATTCGATCACCCTCTAAACAATCATCTCTCAACCAACCCCATCCACAATCTCCCCTTCTTAAGATCCCTACTTCTCACCCCATTGACTTCCACTTAGAGGAACCCCAATCGTCTCAATCCACCCACCCACCTAAATAACATAAATATTTGTTGGCAAGAAAAATTCTCAGGTGGAAAAACTTGTGGATTTCTTGCCAACTCTCTAGGAATCTAAGTCCCTCTAATTAACTGGTGCAGCTTCTGTATATGTATGCACGAGAAAACGTGGATTTCTATGGTAGCCTTTCGATCGGGGATCCAAAAGGAACACTGCACTGACCCTGCAGAAACGCTAGCAATCTCTTGCTAGGGAAGACTTTGTCTGAGAGTGGGAAAGGGGGGTGAGAAGAGAGGTAGGAGAACTAATGTTGCAAGTAGAAAATTATATTCCTACACACACACTAGTTAGAAACTTCATCACATGCATTTATGAGAAGAAAAAACCCTGTAAATGGCAACAAGACCAAATAGAATTTTATGAACACAAAGTATCATGAAATACCTTAGTCAAATAAAGCTATAAACTCCTTATATTGATGTTTGAACAAGAGTTGTACATAGTGTAGGAATGGAAGAAATTGAGAAGGGGGGGAGGAAGAATTTGGCTATCTCCTTTGTCCTCTCAAGGTAGAATGCACTGTTGAGTCTACAAGATCAATTACCAACCTTTGAAATGGGAATGGATTTATAATTTATAGAATAGAATATGAATCTTCATCTTCATCATGACCTTTCGAATACCTTAATATGAATTAAGATTGTTCATAATACACTTTGAATATTTAAGTCCCTTTTATAATATCAAGGTGACTTAATTTACATTATATTTCTAAAGTCATATTAAAAAGTGCAATCCTCAACGCAAAAATATAACATTGAAGAGAGAGTGTGTCGTATGAGAAGTGAAGAGAGTGAGAAAGAAGACGAAGAAGAAGAAGAATTATGTTGAAGGATGAGTTGTTGTAGTGGACCCTGGCTCCATTCTCTGACTATTCTCCACTTCGTGATCCTAAGAAGGCTTTTGACCCATCCACTTTGGCTTCATATCTCCCTTAGAAAAATCAACTTACTATTTTAGTAATTATGAGAAATCAAGTCCCCGACCTTCAACTAGATGTTGCAGCTCAATTTTCCTCTTTCTCCCTACGTTCCTTGTTCCTTCTAGATCAACTTTCTATTTTTAGAAGGTACTAGAGAGCCCACTTAATATTTTTAGTAAGTGCCAAAAATTTCCATTCTGGTGATTTCTCAGTTGTAGTGTACCTCCAATGTCTTTGTCTCCTTCATAGGTTCTTCTGTTGATGACTTTCCTGAAATAGCAGTTCCTATGTAGTAGACCTGCTATTTTTAGAAATTTGGCTTCTGGGATTTGGATTGATTTGGAAAAAAAATTTATGATATGGATTTTTTCTGAATATCACCCCTCCAAAATTTCATGCTTTCCCGCTTAATAGTCCAGGAGATTTTAAAAGTTTTAATTTTTAGACCTGGCAGTGCTTCTGGGTACGACAGCCATTAATGGACTTCAAATTTACAGGTCTGTTTTTCTCCTCCATTTTCAAATAAAATTATATATTTTATATGGGTTTTTTGTTTTGATGCTTCACGTGCAATTCTACTTTGTTTCTCCCAATGGTTTGATGGGAAATCCCACTTCTTTCTTTGTTGAGCCAGAAATGAGATTTCTTCGTTGTGGATGCTCTGTCACATGAGAGGGGAGTTTGAAGGTGTTTGTTTGATGGTCTTGGATAGAGGAATGAACAGAAACAAATATTTCATTGTTTCATGCACCGAGTTACAATATTTCTTCAGATCTTTGTTTTTAGGCTATGGAGATTTTCATTATTTTCTTCCTCTTGTTCTTTGTTTCTCCTTCTTGTTTTGATGAAAAAATCCTTCTGATACCTACACATCATTTTGGGGAGTTTGTTTTAGTGTTTATATTGAGCTGGTATGATCATTTTCAAGGGTGGAGTGATGGTAGAATGTTGCAGAGGAAGGATGAAGATTGTTCTGTGCACTGGAGTGGAAGCAGCTGGAAGCATTGAGCGACAGTTAGAATTTTTTAATTTTGAATGCATGAAGGGAATATCTTGGGAACATGTTTTCATGTTTTATTTCCCTGAGCTCAGGGATGTGAGGGACATCAAATTCCATGTTGGTCAAGAGGACGACACGTGGAGTTTGATCCAACGGCAAGGAATGAAGGTGAGAAAAATTGCTTTAAAGCACTGGGGGCTGGAAATTGGTCACGTGGGTGTCCAAATGACTCCCCATAGGGGATGGGCACATTTTTCCATGTCTAATGTCCCCCACCTTAGGTGCATAAGGGAAAAAAAATTCCATGGTGGTCCTGGAGCTGACATGTGGCGCCCGATCCGATAGTAGGGAATGCATGCTCCAAATAAGCACCTAGGGGCTGAACTGTCAAGTCTAGAGGTCATATGAGGTTCCCAGAGGTCACATTGGGTCTGGGAACATTTTTCAAGGTCTGATGTCCCCCACCTCAGGGAATTCGAGGACATGAAATCCCACCAGGCTCCTGGTGCTGACATGTGTCCTCTCGAAAAACTGACTAAGTCCTAAACTGCCTTTGAGAGGGTAACTTGGAACGAAGATAACCTGAGGTCCAGGTGGAATTTATTGGTGGAATTTTATATGATACTGAATTTAAATTGCATTTTTAATCCAATCATGGGGGTCTCATGTCTTGATTCAACCATATGATCCCTGAAACATCAGAGTTTTAATCTGGGACTCCACTTGTGCCTGAGAAAAACTGCCTTCCAATCATATGCACCAAGGTGTTGTGAAAAATATTATTTCAGCATCATGTAGGGCTTGGAATCCTATTTCCAAAAATGTTTTGTTTTACTTTTTTAGGCCTATTTACCGCCTAGGCTTGTGAACCCTATTTCTTACTCAAACTGCTCCAAGTCTTGAAAAACTTCACCAAACCTTCAAAAATAATTTCCATGATGTTCTAATTTATTCAATTCATGTCCATGTTGATTTTTCCATTATGTTCCACTCTAGGGGGTTGATCCAGTCCTGGGAAGGCTAGTGATAGCCCTTCCCTATACTTCCAGAAGACAACATCTTTTCAAAACTCCCTAAAATCACCTAGGGGGACTGAATAGACTTTCCTAAATCACCTACGGGATGAATTTGACATCAAATAGGGGTGATCAGACTGACAGATTTGACCTGGGGTGCCTAGGAATGATACAACATGAAATTTTCAGCATAGGGGTATAGTTGTCATGCTTGGAAATTTTCAATTTCCCTGTTGCACACAAGCACAACAACAATATCTATCCCCAAAAACTAATTACATTAACCATGACCACGTCACCAACTTTTACCTAGACCAAGAGGACCTCCTTTATGTCCTTGCTAATCTATACTGACCAATCCCAAACCCACACAACCATCCAAAACCCCAACCTCCCAATTCCCCTATCAATCACCATGACCCACACCTTCCTATGCCATCAAAACTCATGTTGATAATCCCACCCCCATCCAACATCTCAACCCCTAAATCTAGTCATCATATAATCTATCATCGAAGTCCCACTCACATATCCACAACAACCCCAAAAACGTCATCCACAATCATCATCCCCCATATCTCATCTTATTCCTCCATCCTTTTCATCCTTCATTGCCCCGAATCCAATCTTGCATAACTTTCTCCTAGATAGATTCCACATCCCTTAATCCACCATCTAATTCAACCTCTAAGCTTATCTCATCACCTCCATGCACCTAATCCCTCAAAACCATCTCATCCATTGTGATTCCATATGTCACCCTCATCCCCTTCTACCCTTAATCTTAAACCATCTAATGTGGCTCCTATGACCACCCTCATCATCTTCATCCACTACCTAATCCTATCTTAACATCTTCATCACCTAAACCTAACACTATCCTATCCTCTCATCCTATTTCATCTCCATCACCCCCCAATCCTAAAACATCTGACATGACTCCTAAGTCACCAGATCCTAAACTAGAAAATCTAGTCCCAATCCTCTCCCCACACCATCTCCTACGCAATATAATGTGGCTCCTATTCCACCTTCATCTACTTCATCCCCCAAATTGACCAAATCTAACGTGGTACCTACACAAAACCTATCTCCCAAATCTTCTCCATCCCCAACGTCACACAAATCTAATGTGACCCCCATATCATGCCCATCCCCTTCATCTAAATATAACCCATCCCCTTTATCTACATCTACCAATCCCAAACAATATAATCCTAAGCCAAAACTATTTACCTCAAAACCACATACTCAAACCAATCCAAAATCAACTAAATTTATTTCGGCCTCCAAGCCCAAAACATCCACTTCAGTCTCTAGGAATAATCCATCCCACTCATCTTCCAATCTAAAATAATCTAATATAATTCATAAATCCAAATCAACTAACACATCTCAATATCCACCCAATCCCGCACCTTTACTTCCTACTCCCCCAAAACCATTTAACCTAAACCACTTCACTCCTCTAGGAGAATCCTTGACCACCATATTCCATCATCTAAAAACTTTCAACGTGATAATCCATCTCCCAATCAAATCACACAATCAAGACCTTCCCAAACCATCTTGGTATCAGGAGCACTATTATTGTGACTTCCATCGCACCCATGGACATTCGACCAACCGTTGCATGTAATTGAGGTCTTACATCCAAAATCTCATTAATTAGAAATTCTTATACTTGTACCTCTCTATCCATCCCAATCCTATCCCTAACCATCATCCATCATTCAAATCCCACTCAACATCCAAACATCGTCAGCCATCCAAATCTCCAAACATCCCTCACCAGCCAAAAACCAAGACAAATCTCACCCCACCGTCCTTTGTTAAGTTCGGCCTCTTAGTGGATGAGAACACTACAACCCCCCAGTCTCATGATGACCACATGGAATCATCTTCCCCATCAACTTCATATCCTATATCCAAAAATATGTTTTCTAATATGAAATATCGAGGCAAAGTCTTAGGCATCCATGAACAAGGAATTCATGAACCCATCTCCCTTAATCAAAATCCACATCGTTTAAGCTTATGGTATAAACCTAACACTAACAATGTCCCTCCCACTAGTCCATCACAACCCATTTATATCACTCCTCTTGTTGATCCTACCATTCTAACCACTCAACCCAAACACAAATCATTTAATCCCCCTACCATACTACACACCTAAAAATGGATTGAACACAAAAAAAATTCACATGTGCACGAATGTTCTTTCCTTCCGGCCAATCCTTCTTCCATCCAACATCTACATCCCTTTCCCATCTAATCCATTATTATCATCACATCCATTCATATCCTCTTCCAATCCATTCATTTGAATTCTTGATCAGGTTTATCACACATGTTCTAAGATAATATTACCTACTACAACTGTGTGAATTTGGTCTATCATTACCTCTAACATTCCAGCACAATTGACATCATAGAGATCCACACACTTTAACACACTTTATCAACTTGTGGTGAATACCCTTGGGTGTATCTTTTGACACTCTATCTAATGACTAGGGTCATCCTTACTACCATCTTATCCTATAAAGCATCCCTCATCCTATATATCTCCCATCCCACATCATATCTAATTCCAATATAATCCTCACCTATCAACACATCCATATCTTATCCACACTATTTAATTTCTCTGGCAGTAGAGAAATGTTCCCTCAAATCCTTCCCTTTCATCCTACCCAAACATACTTTGGGACTTCTAGGATAAATTCACATCACACCTTACATCCCTTCCCATCCACCCATAAACTATCTCATCCTAAATCCTTTCATCTTATCTATCATCAACCATTCCCCCCCATATCCCAAATCCAACATCTAGGGACATCCAACACCAACTAATCTAAACATCCAAAAATCTAACATCTAAAATCCAAAATCCAATAACCTAAACATCTAAAATCCAAAAAAATCCAAAATCTCCAAATCCAACATCCAAAATCTAAAATCCAACTTCAAACAATCACAACATCCAAACATCCAAATATCCAATTTTTTGATTTTTGGATTCTTGGATGTTTTGACATCCAAATTTTTGATCCATTTTGGATTTTGGATTGTTTTGATTTCCAGAACATCCATGTGGGATATTTTTTTCCAACAGTCAAATCATCTAAACATCCAAAATCTAAAATCTAAAAATGAAAAAATCAAATAATATAAACATCCAAATCAAAAAATCTAAAAATCTAAAAATCAAAACATTCAAAACATTCAAAAAAATCCATACATGTAATGTGTGTACTTTTTCTTTTTGTGTGTTTGCTTGCTTTTTCTACATTTTAAATTTTGGTCAATGATATGAGGCTCCTTTTGTTTCTTTTTATTTTTACAGTTTCTTTTTATTTTTACATTGGTGCAATGATATGAGGACCATATTTTTATATTAATATGTCTAATGATATGAGGACAAAGGCATTTAGCAATTCAATCATCATGGTATTTTATACCTTCATATATTTTTCTCTATGCCACATTCATCACAACTGTTAATGATGATAATAGTGGGAACTTTATAGTAGCACACCCCTATCTATTATCATATTTTAGCCTTTTCATCATCTACACCTAATCCTCTTCATCATCTAACCAATTATTTAACATCCTCATCCTTCTATCCAATCAATCCTTTCATCAATCAATTAATTTCCACATCCAAATCTTATCATCTCGTGCATCCAACATCCAAAATCCTCACCCCCTGATTGGGGCATCTTCAACATCTAATATCCTCCAATCCTGATACAAACCCTCTTACTGGGGCATCCTTTACACATCAGCAATCTAAACCTCAAATCCAACATCCTCAAATCCTACCCCTTGACTGAGGGACAATATCTCAAAATCTAACATCTTCAAATCCAATATCCTATAATCCTAACATCCTAAATCTTCTCCCTCATCATACAGCATTGACTAGGGCAATCGTCTCATCCAAAATCCAATATCTTCACCCTTGTCATAATCGTTGACTGGGGTACCCTACTTATCTTCTAATCCTCCCTCCTAATCCTCTAATATTCTACTCCTCTAATCCTCAATCTTCTAATCCTCTAAATCCTTATTCTTCTAATCCTCTAATCCTATCCTCTAAATCTCAAAATCCTCAATCCGCTCTCATCAACTAAGGTCTCTCCTCTTTTTGAGTGGTTACCCGAATCGTTCCGTCCCCACCAAACCCCTAGTGGGGGAATCATATCACTATCCTAACATCGTTCTCTTCTTTGAAATGCCACTGCTCTGCAATAACACTTCAAAGAGGGGAAAAATGTATACATCTAAAATGTTGACATGGTTAATTACGATTAACCTGTCCCGTGCAAATATCCCAACATCATCCCATAGAATAATTAATCAAAAGATTAATTATTATTATTAATCCATTTTATATTATTTACCTTTTATCATCATTAATCATTTATTAAATTCATCATTTTATCATTGTTTTATCCCATTGGTCACTTTAATCCTTTTTTCCATTATTATACCCTATTATCCTATTTTAATCCTTCATTAACATTTTCTATGAATTTAATATTCCTACATCTCACCTACCACCTACCCTACACATCCCTACACCTAGCATTTCCATGTAACCTCACCCCTAATCATCATTTATTAACGTAATCTAATCTTAATCCTAATCACATCCTCATCACCTCTAAATCTAGAGGCTTCTATTTCTGTAAGTCTAAAAATTCAAATGGAAACTTCCCTCCATTTCAAAATTTAAATAAACCTTCCAATCTCCACGGAGACTTCTCTCAAATTCTAGAAATCATCCATTCTTCTCATACATCCTCCACCCTTGATCTCAATCCAACTTGGCTTAATCATATCCATTGAATCCTTCACCCATTAACTATAAATTGAGCTCTCCTCCTCCATGAGAGCCAGCTTGGAGAATCTTGTAAATCCATAACACCATCCATCTATCCAATTCCTTCATCTTTAATCCATTAAATCTATCTATCATCCAATCAAGTAAAATCATCATTCATTAAAGGGGAGGCGCTACCCAAATTATCCCACTAATCTAAATCATAAACAAACAATCAAGAGCACATCTAAAGCAATAAGGGGGGAGTCTTGAAATCCTATAGGTAAGTACAGGTATTATACTCTTCATCCCTTTTCATCTTACTCAATTAGAGGTAGATTGATAGTTGTGTTAGTTTAAGGAATTAGTTAGTTCAATCCTTAGTTTTGCATTTGCATACCAACACAATTTTCATCTACCCACAGCATAAACAAAAATCATACAATATTTAGGGTTTGTTACATGTTCTTAAGTAAGTTTAGTTAACTTTTTTCTTTTCAAATTACTAGTGAACATAAGGAATGAGGGTTGTGTTCAACAATTAGTTCCAAACTATAGAATCAGGGTGACTCTCTTCTTAAATTTTTAACAGATACACTATGAGCTTCCTTGAAACAAAATTATTTCTCTCTAGACCAGAGTGATTAGACCCAAAGATCCCAAAAAAGGATGTTTTGGTCCCAAAATATAGTATAATATGGATTCTTTGATTTGAGGTAGTACATACTTAGAAAAGTGCATTAAAATTATCAACTCAAATGAGGAAAGGTCCTTATCAATAAGAGGGAATCCATAAGGATATGAATAGCACCGTCAACTCAAATTAAGGCTCAAATAAGTCATCAAATTTTCACATAAGTTTCGTAAGCAATGTATCATGGCTCTAGGTTTGAATTAAGCAGGTTCTTTATTGTGATTTTCACAAGATAAAACTACAATAATGCAAGAAAGTTACTTCCCACGAGAGTAATGGACGCATATTCTAATTTAATATTTAAATTGAATTTAAAACAATATATACTGAAATCTTAAAATGAAAGTCACGTTTTCATTATTTCAACTCACATCCTATGAAATTTCAACATGTCTTTTCTATATTCAAGAGCTACAAATGCTAACATTGCACTAAAATAAGGTGAATAATTTGTTTACTATTCACGCTTTTCAAATTTGCATAGTAAAAAAATATATTCTTCCTTTCACAGAATAAAAAACAAGTTACTGGTACAACTACATATATAAAACTTCATGGGATTCATTATGTGTGTTCTCTGCCCTTAGAATCTTGTAACCTATAATATCATGAGTCAACCTAAATACTAGCATAGACTTCACTCTACCAAGTAATAAATTAAATAGAAGAATTAAATTTTCAAAGGAGAGAGAATAATATTTCTTATAATTTTTTTAATCATTCATATAAGGTAAGAGAGAGAAATTAGTTTCTTTCACATAAGCACTATTTCCATTCAAGTAGAGAGAGATAAAACAACACCTTAACATTCACATCCAGGCATCAAGTATTGTTCCATCATGGCCTTTCAATAGTTTTCACAGAGAAACATGTTTTCCTACGTTCACAAAATTATCTTATGACAAGTAATAGAGACTAAATGCACTACTTTGACACAAATTGTTTAGACAAGAATTTACCATGTGACCACGAGGCATATCTGAGCGTACCAAGATGTAAAAAGGTTATAAGGTGAACACAATACTAATGACAAGCCCCACAAGTCGAAATGAAAGTCCCGAAAATGGTTGGATTCAAAAGTTAGCTTTAGAGAGGTTGAGGAAATTCTAATTCTAGGATACTAAATACCTATGTAATGAAAATCAAAATAAAAATTGGACAAGTAAAAACATTAAACATCACTTTTTAGAATTCTTTTATCAAGGGAAATAGTAGGGAATTTGTTAAAAATATTTTTGGCCAGAGTACAGCATGTTTTAGCAATACCATTTTAGAAGGCATTTGTAATTTAGAAGCACACCTTTTACAAAATAACCTATAAAAGTGGTTTTGAAAATCCCCCAAGAAAACTATTTTACCTTGAAAAAAAATATATAACTAATGTTCTAATAATTTAAAGCTAAAAAATGGATTCAAGTCATTAGGTTATGCAATTACAAAACATAGTTATTTATTATACACAAATTTCTAACTGGTTTTACTAGGCCAAGATAATTATTTTAGTATGGAAATGTGAATTTCCTAGTGCTGAGAAGATATGGTTGATGTTCTCGCAACCTAACTAGAGTAAAAAATTATAGTGTCTCGGATCCAACTCAAGTAGAGTGTACCCTTTGTTGTAACCTTTATTCTTCATGATAAAAAATCTAAGCAACAATGCATATGATCACCTCTAATTTTATATAAATTTTGTTACTTCTAATAATTATTTAAGGCTTCCTTATATATCCAGCATGGCCAAAATTAAGGGGAAGACAAAGGTAAAACTTATCCTAGCACTAACTTCACATGTGTTAAAAATTTCAAACAAGTGTAACCACACTAAAATACCTTTTTTTTGTGCATGCGTGTGTGGATGCGTGCATGTTTGATAGAGAACAAGTACATGTTTTTATGTGTCTATGTGTTCGCGCACGCACATATGTTTTCGTGTGTGTGTGTGTGCATACACTAATTGATCCCTAATACACGTTAATTTTTTACATTACCATGTATTAGGGCTCGATTGGCCCCATTTATACCAATGGAACCCTAATACACATTGATTTGTTGCATTATTGTATGTTAGTCCTCTATTAGTGCAAACTTTCATTAAAGGATCCATAATACATGTTAGTTTAATGTTTATTAGGGCTCAGTTGGCCCCATTTGTGCTAATAGAGATCTAATACATGTTAATTTGTCACATTATTGTATATTAGGGCTCAATTTGCATAAATATACACCATTTGAGCTCTAATGCATGTTAATTTGTCACATTATTGTGTCTTAGGGATTGATTGACCCCATTTGGGCCAAGTCAAGCCCTAATATATGTTAATTAGGCACATTATTGTGTGTTAGGGATTGCTTGACATTTTTTGGACCAATCAAGGCCTAACACATATAATACATTCATATTATTGTGTATTAGGGCTCAATTGACCACGTTTGTACCAACTGAGTCCTAACACCTATTAGATACTCATATTATTGTGTAGTAGGGATTGATTGGCCCCATTTGCACCAGTAGATTGCTAATACACATTTATTTGGTACATTATTGTGTCTTAATTTACATGTTAGATACATGTATTATTGTGTATTAGGGCTCGATTTTCCCAAGTGTGTGACATTTAAGCCCTAAGACACATTAATTTTTTATCTTATTGTGTATTAGGGATCAATTGGCCATGTTTGCACAAGTAGATCCCTAATACATGTTAAATACTCATATTGTTGTGTATTACAACTCATTTGGCATAAATGTATGCCAATCGAGCCCTAATACACATTGATTTGTTGCATTATTATGTATTATGGCTCAATTATCCTCGTTTATGTTGGTGGATACCTAATACACATTTATTTAGTGCATTATTGTGTATTAGGGCTCAATTTGCTCAATTTGTGCCAATCGACCCCTAACACATGTTAGATACTCACGTTGTTGTGTGTTAGGTATTAATTGGCTCCATTTATGCCAATGGAACCTAATACTCGTTAATTTGTCACATTATTGTATACTATGGCTTGATTAGCACAAATGTTTGTTAATATAGCTGTAATACACGTTAATTTGGCACATTATTATGCATTAGGACTTAATTGGCCTTGTTTGCGCCAATTGAACCCTAAATCATGTTAGATACCTACATTATTGTGTATCAGGGCTCGATTAGTTAAAATGTACACTAATTGAGCCCTAATACAAGCTAATTTGTCACATTATTGTGTATTATAGCTCAAATGGCCCCATTTGTGTCGAACGATTCATAATACACTTTAAATTGTCAATTTAAAACAAACAAGTAAACATGTATTACATTATGAAATGAAATATTGTCAATATAAAACAAAAATACGTTATGAAACAAGATGTTTTGATATAATCAAACAACATTTTTACAAAATTAAAATGTTAATATAATTGTAGTCATCATACAATAAGACAATTAGAATTTTCATCTGCTTGAGGTGGAAGTGGTTATGTTTTATGTAGTTTTCTTTAATGAAGTCAAGCTATGATTGTCTTGCTCTAAGGAAACAATCCAAAAAAGGATCTAAATGATATGAACAAGTAGTATACATGATGTCCTTGTTCTTGAAAAGAAACATCTTGAAGGTGTGTACAATAGATTTTTAACTTGTTCATATATTTGTTCTTGTGGATATCCTCCTTAGTCATATGCATGTGTGAGGTTTTACACACGGAACAAATGTTGTCAATCATGGTAGTGATTGTCGGGTTGATGGTGTTGGTTATGGAACAATACTTGTCTCAGTAGCTATCACATTATCATCCTAACTAAGAATTAAAGTTTTGCAGCAAGAAAAATATTTCTCTAATGTTTTAACAATTATCATCATGTTTAGCCAACTTGTATAAAATTAATTAGAACGTTTGGCAAAAAATATTATATTACACTTTTATGTAATTCTCATGCTTGCTCTTGTGGCACTTTTTATTTTCCCTTTTATACGTTTTGTGGTGCCTACGTGGTATTTTTGTGGGACTTGTGAGTATTCTAGTTGCCCCTGCTCTTGTAACTCTCTTTTATTTTAATATAAAGGGCAGTTCCAATAGTAAAAATATTATATTAGAAACTAAATTGCACTCTACACTACACAAACCATCATAAAGAATTTATTTCATACCAACTTAATAACAAATAATTTGTGTGAGTATAAGTTTAACACAAACATTAAATAACATAGAAAATTACTATTGGAGCATGTAATATTTGTGGGGACAATGTCTATTGTAGCCCACTACCACAAACACGTCTCCATAGTTAAGTTTGTTAAATAAACTTACATATAACTTATGAAATTAAACTAATTAATTAAATTGGTTAAAAGAGTGATTCGTTATAACCTTTCAGTTGTAACCAATCACCTTCTTTTTAAGGTGAATTCTCATGGGAAATCTAGACACTCATAGTACATTATTATTTTGAAACTAAAATTAATTTTATTATGAATAAGTGAGGAGGGGGATATTTTAAGGTTCTAGCCTGTAATTATTAAGCAAGAGATTGTCAAACATTTGTGAGCTTATTCAAAGTGTATTTATTTTGATGGGGTTTTTTACGGTAATGTTTTATCCCTAGTATATTATGTGTCTTGTGTTATTTAATCTCTACATATTTAATCTATTGTATTATGCAATTTATAAATTTTGGTATTGCATTTATATTCTTATCATAATTACCTGGAAACATATAATCCTGAATACAATTTTGACATGGTATTAGATCATATTGTGTTCTACTATTGGAACTGCCCTTTATATTAAAATGAAATAAAGAGAGTTATATACCAAGGGGCGGCCGGAAAACTCACAATCTCACAAGCGTCAAAAAGGCAACACAGAACGCCCAAAAGGCACAACTTAGATCCTATTGTGTTATAAGTTGTGTAGGTTATTCAAAAATTTGCAGATTAAAATTAATTTGTGTAAACAAATTTTACTTTCAGAAGAACCCTTTTATTTCATTACCTTGAAGTTGTAGAAATACTACATTTACATAATAATACTTCTGCCTCTACAGACAAAGTGGGCCCCACATACCTTGGGCAAAGTTGAAGAAAATAAGATTTTTGTCTTAAAAATTATGCAACAGAAAATTATATGTATAATTAAATTTCTACAATCCCTTTACAGAGAGTGGACCCCTTAGCCATGAGTGTGTTTACATGAACTCTTGTGTTCCACTCTCTCCCAAGAATGTATCTCTCCCACATTAAATATATGGAGAAAAAATACTTCACCACTCAAACTTTAAATATATCACTTCTGTGACCTCATTACCCTAGAACCCTAATTGGTTAATTTAGGTAAGTTAGTTTTTGTTTTAATATTATCAATTTATTTTATAGTTTATCTATCGTTTAGTAAGTTAACATGGTTAACGAGCTAAGTGGCTCAACCGATAGGTATTTTATTCGTATGCTCTTATTAGAAGAGGAGGTCAGGAGTTCGACCACTTCCCCCTCATTTTCGGTAAGTGAGTTGTTCATATTTAAAACTTAAATAAAATTTTAGTCCTAGACTAGTCAACCAAACTAGCTAGCTCATATGACTAGTTAGATTTTCCTTAATTCTTAAAAGAGAAGGTGGAGGTGAGGGGTTCGACCCCCACGGCATCTTTGTATATTTGTTTAAAACTAGAAACTTTAAATAGAAACTAACCCCTGTAAGTTTAAAATTCAAATCATAGCTAAACCGGATAGCTATTATCTTGCAAGAACTTGCAATTAAGTAAGAGGTCAGGGGTTTAAAACCCCTAATTTCACCATTTTTCTTAATTTTTGTAAAAAACAATCTTTTAAAGTAGAATATTTTGTTTTTTAAGTACTTTTTTAATAAGTAAATAAATATATTTTTGTTAAAAATAAATTATTTTATTAAAAAAAATAGTCTTAATTTTTTAACAAATCACATTTTGAACATTTTAGACCCTTAAAAAAATTCATGGAAAAGTTTATTTCAAATTTCAAAAAATCGTATAAAGATCTTTAAAACATTTTTAATAAAATAGTTTTTTGTCAAAGAAGTTATTTCTACACATTAAAAATATTTTTTAGTCCTCAAAATTGCTTGCAATTTTTCTATAAATTTTGAAAAAAATAGAAAAAATTTAAAATGGCTTCTTCACGTAAACTTGGCTTGGATAAATCTCAAGTATTGAATGGGTCTAATTATAATATCTATAAAATTATATTAAAAGTAGAATTAAAAGCATGAAAACTCTAGAGTCTTGTAAACAAAATTGATAAACAACCTACTGTTTGGCAAGCAACTACAAATAACATAATTGTCTTCCAGTAAAAATCCCAAGAAGCCATGTCCATTATTATGTGAAGTGTTAAGGATGAATTCATGCTTCATATTGGAAATCAGAAATCCCCCTATGATGCTTGGAGAATTTTGGAATCAATGCACAAAGACACGAGACTTCTAGAATTAATAAACCCAGTACGGATTTGATGACCACTCCTTTGAAGGGAGATGAAAAGGTTGTAAACTATATTGCAAAGGTCAAAAATATAAAATCTCAATTAGATGGTTGCAGTTGTGACCTAATACAAGATAGACTCCAATATTTCATAGTCAAATGAAAATTCATGAAAATTTTAAGAATTTCATCTCCATTCTAAACTCTAAATATCATGATGAAAGCGACATTCTTGATTTGTTAACTTTTTTTGCTCTATTTATTCAAAAAGAACAAGTCATGACTAACTTTGATTCAAAAGAGAATATCACTTGGTCCCTTCTCTTACAAAACAAGAAAAAAAATATTCCTAAAAATAATAGTTCTCATAATTTCAAATCAAACTCTAGACCATATTCTAGTTACAACAATAATAGTGGTAGTAAGAAGAAAATTAACAAAAACTACAAAAATTTAATAAAAAATGTCATAATGTAGCAAATTTAATCATAAAGAGGATTGTTACAATAACAAGAAAAGACCAAATAACAAAAATTGTAAAAATAAAAAGGAAAAAAAAATGATTTGTTTATAAAAGTAGAAAATAATCATATTATTTGTTTCATAACCAGCAGTCAATCTAATTTAATTTATTTAAACTAAATTAAAAGAAAATTATGAAATAGATTATTTAAGCATGTTTCATCACTTTCTAAGCATGGATATATACCAGGATCAGAGCTTGATTATAGTTTCTCAATCTCAATATGTTCATAATTTGCTTAAAAGATTTAACATGATTGATTGTAAACATATTTCCATTCTTATTAAAGTTGGTATAAAACTTGATCTCAAACTTGCATGTGACAAAGTAAATCTTATCTTGTACAAGAAATTTGTTAGTAGTTCAATATATCTAACTATTATTGTGCCTGATATTTCTTATACATTTGATGTTGCTTCTAGATTTATCTAGGATCCATATCATTGAAATATGACTAAAATAATGGTATAATACATTAAAGGTACAATCAATTATGGTTTATTTTATTATTGTATTGATGTTGTTAAGTTATATGGTTATTGCAATTTTGACCATGTTAGTGATGTTGTAGATAGAAAATCTACTTTTGATTATGTTTTTAAATTTGTTACAGAGGTTGTCACTTGGAGTAGTAAAAGCAACAAACAATGTTTATCCCATCTAATGAAGTTGAGTATAAAAGTGTTATGGAAGCAATTAAAGAAATCATGTGGCTGAAAAGATTATTAGAAAAACTATATATGAATGTAAAAGAAAGCACTAAAATTCTTTATGACAATGTGGGTAACATAGCTCTAGAAAACAATCTAGTTAAACATCAAAGAACTCAGAGCTATATGCATTAGTTTGGATATGCAGCCACACCATACTGTGTAAGTGAACAATATCGAATGGATATGCGGCCACGTTATAATGTATGTGTGAGCAATATCAATGGATGTCTTTTGGTATGATAGTTGGGGATGTCCATCTTGTCAAATATTGGAGATGACCAATATTGAAATGCATCTAACTTGTTTTGCAAGTTGCAAAATAAAAGAAAAAATCCTCGATGGTGATATTAATCTTATATTCTCTCTTGCAGAAGATCAATTTGAAATATCTTCACAAAGAATCTTCATGTTGTAAAGTTGTGCACGTTTAGAGCAATGTTAAGCCTTTTAAAGATGTCATTAAGGGGGTGTGTGCATGACAATGTCACCTCCTAATGGCCTTGTTGTATCTTAATTCTTTATATTTCTTCCTAAATGTAAAAAACATTATAAAAGATCGACCTATGTAATTTTGTGTAAATATCGCCCTATATGAGTTTACAAGAGAACCCAGAGAAGCATTGTGTTATGAAGATTCTTTATTTTATAGAAATCTCCAGAAACTCATATAAACCTTCATATATGCACTTATCTATGATAAACTTAGAGATGGTATTTGTCAGATGATCTTAGATGATCTCATTGATATGTTAGCCTAAAATCATCATATATAGTTTAAAGATTGTAAATTATTTTATATAAAAAATAATTGTGGCATGTATCCCCACTAAAGGGGGATGTTGGAGCATGTAATGTTTGTGGGGACACACCTAATGTGGCCCGCCACCACAAACACATTTCTATAGTTAAGTGTATTAAATAAACTTATAATATAAGTTATAAATCGTATAAACTTTATATATATTAAAATATAAAGTTAAATCAATTAATTAAATTGGATGAAAGAGTGAGTTGGTACAACCTTTCGATTGTAACTAATCACCCACCTTTTAAAGGTGATTTCCCTTGGGGAATTGAGACACACACAACATATCATACCTTAATGTTATTATGAATAACTAGGGAGGGAGTTAATTTTTGGCTTTTGGCATGTAATTGACAGGCATGGTCTACGATTATCAAACATTTATAAGGTCATTCAATATAAGTGCATTTATTTTGGTGGGGTATTTTACCATAAGGTTTTCCCCACTGTATATTTTGTGTCTTGTGTTATTTTGATTCTACATATTTACTTTATTGTATTTTGTAATTTGTATAATTTTATTTTGCATTCAATTTCATGTCCTAATTACTTAGAAATATATAATCTTGGATCTCTAACAATTTTCACAATTACATATTTATGTACAAAAGCACATGGATGGCTTAATTCTTCCTACCATAACATAATGAAGTCAAGTTCAAATTATTGTCTTTATTATCATTAACTCACTATTTTATAGCAATAAGAGTGACCTCGTTGACAAACCAAGTATATTGATGAACATGTTATTGCAATAAATTTCTCGAATCAACACAATTAACATTGTATTGCCCCTCTCTAGAATTAGATTCATTGCATTGAATTAGTGTTTACTCTTTGCAATAGAGGGCTCTTTTTAAGGGAAATACTTTTTTTCTAAAAGAGTATAATTTAACCAAGATTATTTGAAAGTAATGTTTTTTAATAATGATATAATTATATCCAAACTATTAAATTCTTTATTCCAAACCACTCTATTGAGATTAATTAACAATAAGATGTGCTTCCACCAAGGGTCAGTGTCTTCTCTACCTACCAGTTGGCCATCTCCTTTTACCGTTGACAACACCAACCTCTAACTCAACCCAAGGTTGATTGGAGCAAGGACATGTTCATATTCAAAACCACAGCCTTCCACAAGGCACTACCCCTCTAAATCCATTACTCTAATTTCAAATGTGCCACCTTATATGATACAAAGTAAATATATAAGGATTATTTGTTGCTAGTTCATCCAACATCTCATCCATAGAAACCACGTTGATTGCAAACCACTTTGTTGAGATTAATAAACAACTTCGCGCGCTTCCACCAACGACCTCCAAGGTCATGAACTCTCACCTCTCAACTCAACATTTCATCTCACCATTGACAATCACCCCCCTCACTCCCCCGCATGGTGACTCAACCCAAGG
>CM034153.1:695097454-695197741 GCA_019776745.2 Taxus chinensis
TCCATTCAATATTCAGAGTATGGTATATAAAAAAAATTGTTGTTTCATATCTTATTTCATATTTTGTATTTCATGTTGTGAATCAAGTATTTCATATAAACCATGAGAAAAGGTGAAATTGCTAGAAGGTCAAGGAGGCCCAAAGTGAGAGGTGTACGATTATCACATAATGCCAGTGATGAAGAGGATAATTCAGCACCAACTGGTAATGAACCAGAATGTAAAAACCCACCCAATGTCTCAGTTCAAAGAACATCTGCAGCAAAGAATCTTAGTGTCATCCGAGGTTGGACAAAAGAAGATATGGAAAAGGCAATAGATGATGTTGAGTTTAATGGGTTCTCAGTTAGAGCAGCAACAAAGAAGTATTCCATTCCACCCACATCATTACACTATTGGCTAAATGGTCTCACCCACACAAAGAGGAGGGGTCCTCAAATAGTTCTAACTGAAGAAGAAGAAGATGAAATTTTTGAATGATGCAAAGAAATGGCTGCTATGGGTCATGGCTTGGAGTTAATGCAGCTAAAGGAAAATTTCGCTCAAATTTGTAAAACAAGACAAAACCCCTTCAAAGATGGGTTTCCTGGTAAATCATGGTGGGATGGATTCAAAAAACGTCATCCAGACCTTACAATCCAAAGAATTGAGGGACTTGATAGGGATAGAGATTTAAACTTGCGCCCTACAGTGGTAACCAAATTTTATGATAATTTGGCCAAATGCTATGGAACCTATGCATATGGCATTCATAAAATATGGAATTGTGATGAGACTGGTTTGCAAGTTGGGAGAAATTGTGGAGTGCATGTAATTTCTAAGAGGGGAAATCAAAATGTCCCAAAGGTAATACCAAAGAGCAGGGAGTGGATCACTATATTGTGTTGTGTCAATGTAACAGGTTTTTCAATCCTAGGATTTTATTTGTTTAAGGGAAAGAGAATGGTAAAGAATTACATTAAAAATTATGAACCTAGAGCATATATGGTTGCACATCCAAATGTATGGATGACAAAGGAATTGTTTTTTAATTGACTATGCCATTTTGCACGTTCAGTACCAAGAGGTGTTTCTCCAAATAATAGACATCTATTGATATTTGATGGCCACGGAAGCCATGTAGCATTACAAACTGTGGAGGAGGCTTACAAATTGGGCATTGATTTGATAACACTACCAGCACATACTAGTCATAAGTTACAACCTCTTGATGTGAGTGTGTTTATCCCTTTCAAGACATATTTTAGAGCTGAGAGGTCCAAATGGATTGCAGTGAAAAAATGTGCAGATGTGAAAAGGAATGACATTGCTGAGCTTGCAACTAGAGCCTTAAAAAAGGCACTAACACCATCTAACATCATTGCAGGTTTCAAAAGAACTGGTATTTGGCCATTAAATTTTGATTCTCTTGTAAATGACATGGCATGCAGTCAGGCATTTGACATGCAAGGTGAGGAAGATTTTGATGTTGTCACAAACATTTTGAGCCTATCTCAAGGAATACATCCATAATTAAATAATAGTGAAGAGGTGGTACCTGAAACTCAATTCATGCAAAATGTTGACTCAAGAGATGATATGGAAGTAGTTGCAACACATGGAGTGGAGCTAAACGGTGCTCTTGGAAACCCAAGTAACATCATCAACAATAATGAAGGGTCTACATATTTTCTAAGTAACAATGATATGTCCTTGCCAAGTCAAGTTAACCCGCCACAATGGTTAGAGGATGCCATGAACAATATGGGTTACAAGATACCTTCTAGCACAGAAGATCAAAGCTTAAATCTACCTTCCTTTCCTAAAGGACTGAAAAAACAAGCTATAATTCATTAATATGCAGATGTTGGAGATGAGGATGAACAAGATGAAGTTGAATTTGAAGAGGATGTACAAGAAAATGAAATAAACTTCGAAGTTAGGCAACATGAACTTCAAGACCCTGAAGAGATTCAAATCCAAGATGGATGTGGTAAGTTACTTTCTCAATTTCTACGACTTCCAAGGGAGATCATAAACAAAAAGAGAGTCAAATATTTAGATGCTTTTATTAGACTGAGTAGGCATTCACAGATTTTGACTGCACCTGAATACATGGAGCTATTGGTTGATGCGGAAAGAAAGAAGGAGGAACAAGCAAAACTAAAGTTAAGGAAAAAAGAATTGGCACAAGAAAAAAAGGCTGCTAGACTTGCTGCAAAAGAAAAAAAAATTGCAGGAGAAGCTTGAAAGAGAAAGGGAGAAGCAGGCTAAGGAGCAACAAAAGAGATTGAGAAGGCACAAAGCAACAAAGGAAAGAACAAGAGAAGAGGGAGAGGGAACTTGCAAATCAATTAAGGGAATACGAAAAGAGGATGCGTGTAAGTTCTCTGCAACTGATCATGAAAATCGAAGGATTTTTCAAGATATTTAAATATTCAAATTCCAGGTTATGCTCAAATTGGAACACCTCCATCACTTATGAATAACTCTTGTACAGTTCCATCTTGGTATGTATCACCTCATTTACTTCGTACAAGTTCAAGCAGTCCTAATAGTTCATTTCCAATGCCACCATGGATGCAAGCTTCAACAGGGAAACCAACTCCTTTGTCAACAGAGAGGCAAATCCTTTATCAGTTGGGCAACCAAATGCTCTGTCAAAAGGGGTTCTAAATCCCTTTTCAGCTGGGTAATTGAACTTTGTATCGGCAGGAAAAGAAAATCCAACAACAATATTGAAAGAGGGCAATATTACTTATACTACCTAAGATATTGAGCATGTGCTCATAAACAATGTTTATTACCCCATATGATGATTGTAGAAATTTTGTTGGAGATACCATTTTACTAGATGTATTCGCTGGAGTGTTCCTATGTAGTCTCTAAAGATATTTTTGTAATATAAATTTTGCATATGTAATCAAAATACTCTCCATATTTTTATGTATACAATTAAACTTATGTTAATATAACAGTATGATGATGCTCTACATTTTACACCCAGTTTTCTATTTTTTCCAATCTTTTGGGCTTGTCATTGGATGCAGCAAAACAACATAATAATTTGCATTGCATATAAGTTGGAAAAGGAACAGTTTACAAGCTATAATTTCTTATAGAGAATGAAATAGTTTGCATTGCGCGGATGTATAACACGGGAAAAGGGAAAAATATTTTTCTTCGGCAGAGGAAAACATAGAATGGCAAACAACAAACTTCCAATAATAGTAAAGTGTTTAAAAACACTGAAGGATCATCGCCTGAGTGAGAAGCTTTCACCTTCTTTGTGTCTACCTTTATCTTCTCTCCACGCCATTAAATCAAACACCCATTCTCCTCCCTCTTCAATAACCACCATGAATCCAATGGCCCTAATGAAAAAAAATAGATCGTAAGTAAAAAACAGATATGCATAGATATATCTATGCAAACACAAAAACCTAAAACAGTTCTAAATAGAAAACAGAGCTGAGATAATTACATGTAGAAGGTGGTGACTATGGTGTGCAGAGAGACAAAGTGGGCATATACGTCTGTGACAATCCAAGCAAAAATATCATCTTCTCATTCTTCTTGGCGCTTAAGGGTATTGAGCAGAGACCAAGACTGTATTTTTTGTTTCCCACTTAGTTTTATTTCCCTTCACACCAGTTTGTAGCTTTGGTTTAACATTTCATTCTCTTTACCACGCACACGTCTCTGTACTCTTCACTCCTTCTGCCGCCCTCCACACATTTCTTTTCTGCACCGCCCTCCATACACAAACCTAGCGTTACACCCCTACCTCATTGTTTGGGAATTTTATTTTAGCTTAAAATGCAAAGAAGCGTTTGGGAATTTCAAAACTGTCAACAGATAAAATGTATATTATTCACCTGTGAAGTATGAAAACAAATGCACAGCGGAAAGACTATTCAATCCCAGACGGCACGACAATATGACTTACGCTGGATCTGGATTAACAGGGTTGTTGCTGCACATAACACATTAGCATATCATACGTTTTAATGGGCACGGCAATACAACCACCTATTCATGCGCTAGCCTGGTAGCTCGGGATTGATCTGGGTCTACCAGCAAAAACGTCCAAACAACTGGTCTTTGCAAAAATGACTCGTAGTCCCCATAGCTTTGGCATTGAAAGCGAGCCGTATCAACCATTAAAACAATCAAGTCGATCTCTGCAACATACGGGTAAGATTTGGCGGTGGAGAGGTTTAATTGTTGGGGCAGTTGGTTTTATTAACAGCCGTAGCATGGCCTACATTTGGCGTTGAAAACACTCACCAACTGGTCCTCACCAAATTTTGTTGGGTTTTCTGACAAATGAAATTTAAATACTCCCACACGTGGCATAATGGACTGCCTTGACATTCGGATTCAATTTTTTAAGTCAAAAAAAGGGTGAAGATTATTGAGGTGAGTTTGTTAGGGTCCACATGGCAGTGACATGGTTCAATTATGCTGCAAAGTTAGGGTGCACCACAACCGGTGCCTCTCACCTAATGTATTCGAGACAAATTGATTAAAAAATAATAATGAAACTATCGATTTCTAAGAAATACGCATGGATAAACAAAATTATAATATTTAAAAAAAAAAAACAACATAAGTTGCCTTCATTTATAATTGTCGAATTCTCGTCTCAAATTGCAGTATGGATTCTGCTAGAACCCACATTAGCCTAAGGTTTAGGATAGAAAGTAAGTGTATAGTCACGACAGTATAACAGAGATTTTCTATAAAATAAGTGTATACTCACGGCCAATGTATAAAATAAAAGTGTGCCTCACAGAAGAGAAGAAAAACATTGTACAAACATGAAAGACCAAATTTCAGTAAAATAAGTAGATTTAAGTATAAGCATATAGACAAAAGCATGGATTAATATAAGTAGTAATCTGCTCGTGCTCGCGGAATCGCTGAAATTATTTGACAGAAGATGCAGAAAAGCTGTTTCAAATAATCACCTCACCTCTCTTATGATTCTCAGATGACATAACGAGCAGGTTACTACTTATATTAATCCATGCTTAAATTCGAGGCAGTGACTTAAATTCTCTACACTATATTTGGCAAGAGGACGATAACTGGCTGTTACACAAAAAATGACTCGAGCTTTGCTTTTTGCTTTTTCTGTGAATCCTAAAATTAAACAGCGGGGTTGACCGTCTAATCCAATCAAACTTAGCTAAAATTAGAATGGCTAAGAAGGGAGGAAGGAAGGGAGGCGCAGTCTTGCCCTAAAGAGGAGGAATTATTATGGAATTAATTCATCTCAGAGAAGAGGAACAGTTTTGCACACAGGTTGGACCAGTTTTTAGTTGAGCCAAATTTAATATTTCTGTGCCGAATTATTTTTTTGTGTTTAGATTCTGATTATGCCCGGACTTCTGATACACAGGCAAATAAATTCGCACAACAGCAACAACAACAACAGAAGAGTTAAGCAAAAGACCAGCACAACAGCAACCACAATAGCCGGATGGAATTAAGTAAAAGAGGAGTTGCCATTAGATGGCGGTTGTTCTTGTTAGCCATGCTTGCAGTATGGAATGATTTCCCCTTGGCTGAATCAGTTAACCCAAGTGCAGATTCACGAGCTAGCAGACCTCCAAGAGGTTGGCATTCGTATGATTCGTTTTCTTGGGTCATTTCCGAGGAACAATTTCTCTCCAATTCCAAGATCCTTTCAGAGAAACTCCTACCTTTTGGAAACGAGGTAGGTAGAAAATCTAAATAAAAGTGGTTTAATGCTAAACAATTTTAAATTCAATTTTTCTAATATTAAGCTAATTTGTTGTTGTAGTATGGTGTGGTAGACTTCTTGTGGTATAGAAGGCATGAGGGTGTTGCATCTGTGAGTTCTCCTGGATATGATGTGATTGATGAATGGGGGAGGCCCATTCGTGACCCTGTACGGTGGCCTTCTTCACTTGGAGGACAAGGATTCAAAATAGTTGCAGACTCACTCAACAAAATGGACCTTAAATTTGGTATTCATGTTATGCGAGAAATAAGTTCTGAGGCTGTCAAACAAAATACTCCTATCATGGGTTCTAAGGTAAAGGTTATCATACCAAATAATACATATCGTTACCCTCTCTTCTCTTGTGACTCTGTAATGTATGAGAAATGTAAATTTATTGTGCAGGGACGGGCATACGAAGAGAATGGAAGGATTGGAGAGCAGGAGACATAGCCTTGAAGATGGAGAGGTGTTCATGGATGTCTGAATGCTTTATGGGCGTTAACACCAGTTTGGGAGCGGAAAGGGCCTTTATTACCTCCCTTTATAAACAATATGCACATGGGGGGTGTCGATTTCGGTATGATAATTTTTTATTTATTTTTATTGCTCTCTTCGAATTTTATTACACTTACCGAAAAAACATAATAAAATAATCCATATTTTCTGTGGTTGGATGATCAGTGAAACACGACTGTGTATTTGGGCAAGACCTTGATATTGGCGAGATATCCGTTGTATCCCACGGATTACAAGTTATTTTTGGTTTGTTTTTCTATTTCTTATAATTTTGTGATATATATATATATATATATATATATATATATATATATATATATATATATATAATATATATATATAATATAGCTTGGTAATGTGTAGAGAACAATCGATCATACATAATGTGCATGATTTAATGTTAATGTCAAAGATTTTTCAGCTAAAAGAACCCGATATCTCTTCTAGATAATTTTTTTTCCTACAAAATGAGTGAACGTGGAAAGAAAGAAAGTATATCAATGTCCCCAAATAATCAAATATGTGAATGGGACTGTAAATTACAGCTAGTTTGAAATAGAGAAAAGGATCACTTTAGTAAAAGGAAAATATGCTTCAAACCTAGATTCTTTGTTCACATCCAATTCCTATGTACATTATTGATGGATAGGAGCAAGGAAATTCTTCAACCATGAGCCTAGGCAATAGTATAACTATATATAGACATGGTTCATACCAATACCAATATATGTATATTCTAACAACAAACGACATATCACTCAATTACATCATTTGCCACTTTCTATCTTGACGCCATCTAAAATGCTCTTGCTTTTCAATCTCAAGCTCTAGAATGCCCTCATGTATTCTTCAAATTTATATCCTCCGTACAAAGCCAGATGCTTCCCGTCCACCATGGATTCTATAGGAGTAATGAAGGTATCTATTGATGGCGAATCACAGCACCCCTGGGACTCTGCAACTCGATGGGTTGAGACTCTCAGTGCGATTGCATAACATGGAGCTTTTCCCAAGTGTGGGACCTTGCGAAATCGGAAAAGCTCTCCGGATGAAGGCCGGTTCCTATTCCTCTGTTCAGATGCACACGAAAAATGCAGAGGGTTTACTCAAAACCTAATCTAACTTGCCAAGGAGACAGGGTAAGAAGATGCATGAAAATAAAACCTAAACTAACAAAGGTGATGCACCAAGGAATGAAGAACACCTGTCTTGCCAATAAACACAAACCATTAAAATGCAATGCAAGATCATGCACAGATAACAAAATTTGCAGTGAAAGATCAGGAGGATGCAAATGAACATAGAGAGGGTTGAGAATCATCCACAGACATGCATTATTTTCTCCAAAGATTGATACAATACACTACAAAGTGCCAAGAGGCAAAGTTGCATTACAGTTTTAAATGGGAGGTTTGAACTCCACAAATTCACCTGCCAAAGAGAAGAAGGGAGGGGCAAAACAAGAATGTCCAACCTTTAGAAAGAAGCCCCTCTTTACAATTTATAGGAAGAATGAGAGAGAAAAGAGAGAGGAAATCCACATCTACCCCAACCACCTCCAGGTTGCATTTAATTCATCTCATTATGGTGGTAGGTGAGAACCCTAGCAAACCCAAAAAGTGGTGAACTGTATTTTGCATTTTTAAGAATTTTTTCTCACCCAATTAAATATATCCAGTCGTAGTTGGACAGAGGACCTCGTAGGCTTTCCGAAAAGTCCAACCTTGCGTGAATCCGAGCTCCCTGTGAAAAGTTATGGCCATCTGAATATCTGCGCCAGGGTCTGCTTCCTATCAGCGCTCAAAATGTTGCGCCTCCTGAAGGTGCGCCTTAGCGCATCGATCCTCCTATCGACATACCCTTACGTGCACCATAGGCGCATCCATGTTTGTGTCGACATCCTTTTATGTGCGCCATAGGCGCAGATTTCTTTATGTCGACACCCTTTTTTGTGCACCAAAGGCACAAATTTTTCCATGTCGACACTCCATGTTGTGCGCCCTTTACGTGCGCTAAGGTGCAACTTTTTCCATGTCGACACTCATGTTGTGTGCCCTTTACGTGCGCCAAGGCGCAACTTTTGCCATGTCGACACTCATTTTCATGCGCCCTTTACCTGCGCCATGGGCGCGACTTTTGTCATGTCGACACTCTGTGTCGTGCGCCCTTTACCTGCGCCAAGGCAATAAATTTTTGGGGTCTGAGTTTCTTTGATTTCCCATACTATTCCGCTTGTCTGTATCTACCGGGGGGGGAGATATATACAACAGTATCCAAGGAAGGCCCATAGAATGTTGGAATGGATATACAAGTAGTGGTATTGTTGGTTATAGCCATATGCTCAATGCTCTTGAATATTCCATTGCTCAACACCTAATTACAAAAACCCACACAAAAACAATTTAAAGTTCAATCCTTCAAAAACAACTTTTGGTCACAGGGGAATGTTACCCATATTGTTCAAATCATATATTTAATTATAAACTTGGGTTCTACTGCAAGCCAATTACCATCCTTTAGCACTTGCAGGTTGCTTACATCTCCTTGTATAAAGACAATGACACCACGCATATCCGAATGAGTTGCCACTCCAAAGGTAAGATCTTGATTTGGGCATGCAGGATAATAATTTATGTTTATCACCTGGGTATACTTTCCAACTATTTTGTTCAAATAATCAGAATATTTTCCTAGATCTTCACAAATCACAACCATAAGCCTTAAATACAACACTCTTATCTCCACGGCATACTTCCCTACAACCTCCCTGTTTAAAAACAATATAAATAACAAGGTAATAACTAATTATTGTTTGAAAATTATTGTGAAAAAACATTTTAAAATTTATTTCCCTACTGCCTGTAACCTGAAGGCCACAAATGGATGAATTCCTCCAAAGGATTACATGGTTGTGTTAGATATTCGTTCTAATCAAAGAAATTGTCTTTGGTAATATTAAAGCTTGTAAAAAGCCTCATAGTTCCTATTTTGGATCCTCTGAGTAGAGACAAGCTTCATCTTCCACAGGCATTTCAAAGAACTCTTTAGCAGTGTCCATCATGATTTTCATCAGTGTGTGGGTTACTCCATGGTTCACAACCTGAATCACCCATATTGAATTCAGGAAATACCCAGATGAAAGGAAAGTAATGACATAAATAAACATTTACCTAGAAGAAGCCATTCTCGCATGCACTTTTGATCTGACTCACCACTTTATTTCTATTAGGACCATCCAAATCTTTGAGGTCTACAACTAGAATGTTGTAAGAACGAGATACCTCATACATTTGATGGCATTGATGTGTAGGAAATATATGTTTCTCCTTAACCTGGAGACGGTTGAATCCATTGGACATGATATTCTCAACAACACTCAGATGGAATGCCAACGACATCTTTGTAATTTAGGAAAAAATTAGCAATGTCTAGTAAGTTTCAATTTGTTAGCATATATGTGAGGTTTACGTAGAGTGATATATAACAGTAATAGAATTCAATACAAATAATATTTATTTTCCTCAGAGCCAAAAAATACCAATAATCCTTTTGTTAGAACAATCATACCTGATATGAAGAACATACAATTGGAAATTTTAAAATTTAGGGGGAGGGTGGATGCATACATTAAGGTGGAAGTATCTGAAGAGGCTACTAAGGAAAGGAGGAGCCATATTGTCTAGTGAATGACAGAGAAATGTTGGAAAATCAAGTCATAATAAATTATGCAATTAATCTCTATCTTTTCCCAGATATTATCTCACTGACATATCTGATTTGTAATTAATTATGACTGCTGCACATTTACTTTTTGTTGAAACTTTCTCCTTGATTATCTCTTGTCAAAGATCTTTGTGTTGCCTTGTAAGGGAAGTATCTTTGTGTAGGTGAATATTATTAATGTATCATGTTTTATTGTGTAATTGCAAGAGGGATAAATATGATAGAAGAAGGAGAAGAAGAAAAGAGTGCGCAGTTCCAACACAAGTCTGGACTGGTTTTGCTGAAAGAAAACTTCATTGCTCAGTTGTTATTGTATGAATGAAGGTTTTGTGTGCAGTTGTAGCTGCTGTTCATTCTTGGCAAATATAAATGCATTGCTGAAGCAATTTGAAGCCTAGATCTGTGTTATTTGAAGCCAAGATTATTAATTTATTGTGATGTTATAAATTTCTATAGTTTTTCTTTCTTTCCCTATTCCAAATCTTTCATTAAAATCTGTTGCGTTTTATTCTCTACTGTTGTCTGTAGATTTTGTAGTTTCTGTAGTTTCTATAGATCCTCAAATTTCCTTCATCTGGTATCAGAGCCAAGCTAAACCCTGCTTCTATTTCTTTTCTTTTTTTTTCATTTGGCAGCCATTAATGGCTTCTACGTCTGGTGCATCACTGGTTAGTGTGCAAACTCCTATCTTCACAGAAAAAATTATGAATATTGGTCTTTGACTATGAAAGCTTTGTTTCAGTCTCAAAACATTTGGAAAATGGTTGAAAATGGTTACCTGGAACCAGCGGACTAGACATCATATAATGCTCTTACACAAGCTCAAAAGGAAACGTTAAGGAAAAGAGGAAGAAGGATGGGAAAGCACTATTTTATATCCATCAAGAAATTCATGAGAGCATACTCCCAAGAGTTGCAGCAGCAAAGCAAGCCAAGGAAGCATGGGACACACTCCAGATTGCTTATCAAGGTATGGACAAGGTTAAAACTACTAAGTTATAGCTCCTTAGAAGAGAATTTGAAAATTTTTCAATGAGAAACTCAGATTCAGTAGAGTCTTTCTTTACTCATGTTGTTGGTCTAATTAATCAAATCAAGTCCCACAGATAGGTCATAGAGGATAGGAAGGTTGTTGAGAAGGTGCTTAGGATTCTTCGTTCTGAATTTGATCATGTAGTTGTGGCTCTAGAGGAAAAAAAATATTTGAGTCAGTTTAGTGTTGATGAACTTCATGCCTCTCTTATCAATCATGAATATAGACTGAATAGATCAAATAATTGAGTTGAAAATGTATTAAAAAACTCTATGGATTAAAGCACTCTATGGATTAAGGTTGAAAATGCATCAAGGTGTATAGGTTGAAGAATGCACTCTATGGATTAAAGCAAACTCCAAGAGCTTGGTACAACCGCATTGACTCCTATCTCATTCAAAATGGTTTCCAAAGAAACAGTTGTGAACCAACATTATACATCAAAGTCAACAAGCAAGGTAACATTTTAATTGTTTTTTTTAATTTTGGGTATATAGTTTTTTGAAAGGGACTATACCCTTGTACAAAAATGCTCAAAAGCTAGATTTTACCCCAAAAATCCCAACAATAGAGAATAATCTTCCAAGATTAAAACCAGCAAAAATAGTCCAACTTCAACAAAAATAGCTAAAAAAACAACAACTTAACATCAGACACAACTACCCAACAACTGCACAGCAAGCCATTTGCCTAGATGCAACAATAATAGCACCCAAAAAGACAAGAATCATACCTTGTCCGATATAGGCATGCTTCCCTTCTTTTTCCTATCCACCATGGGGGATTTAGAGTTGGCATTTCCCTTCTTTTTCCTATCCACCACTATCCAATCCTGATTTCCTGCATCCATTGCAATTGGAAGAACAACTGCAATGGATTTAATAGGGATGTGACCCATAGGAAGGGGGGTCGAAGCCTCCTTAATCACTGAATCAACACCCTGAAGAGAATAGTCTGGAGGTAGCTTCTCTGTATTGATCTGTGAACCATCCATGATGGGTGAGTCAACTTGCAGGGGGCACTAGATTCCTCAGCTGTATCTGAGTCAATTGTGAGATGTTCAGGTAGAGAATCCTTCCACCAGGTAGTTTTGGTCTTTCATTTGGAATATTCACAATCGTCTGTAACATGGCCAGTTTGGAAGCAATGCCGACATCTGAAGGCAAGTCTCTCATAGTCTATCCTCTGCACCTAGAGCCATTCACCAATCTGTAGATTGATTTCTGCTGGTAAGGTTTGGAGGTATCAAGATCAACATAGATTCGAGCATGAAGGTATGGGTTTGGATATCATAGATTGTTCACATGACCAGGATTCGAGACAAAGTAGTATGGGTTTGGATGGAGGTCTTAGCATCAACTGTTGCACATGAGCCTAGAGTATCTCCTATAGCAATGAGACAAGATCTGTTCCAAAGCTGTAGTGGGAGTCCTTGTAAACAAACCCAAATCAGGTAGGTATCAAAAGACTCTTTTAAAGGGTCAAAAAATGTGATACCATGGTTTGGACATAAGCCCGTGTTCCCCCCAAACCCAATGTTGGCTAAAAATTAAATCCCTATCTTCAGGGGTTTCCCAAAGACAACAATGAAATAAGCTTTAGCACAAGGATAAAACTCAATCTTACCTTGTATCTTTTCTCTCCAATCTCTGGGCTATCCAGTCATGGAGCTCAAGACGTTTAGGCCAAAATTTGTGAAATCTGCATATGAGACCCAGTTGGGAGAGATTTTCCTCCTCCTTAAGAACCTTTAGAAGCAGATACTCATAGATTTTCAGCAATCGGATCTCCTAGGAGCAACACCATCTAGGTGGATCCAACTCTAGCAAGCATGAAGAACAAGGAGTTTGAGTGAGTTGTATAATGTTGACACAACTAATTGTTTTCAGATTTTTCTTTATTTTGGAGATTCATAAGATCACCTATTAGTGCTGTTATGTTTTCCTGGGTTCTTGATCTTCATCACCATCCACACATAACCGATTTGAAATGAGCACGGATTTGATCTCCATTTTCTGCAAACCAGGAGACTAGATCTTTATTTTCTTTTTCTCCATCATTAATGCTCTCAGATTTCCTGTTTGCACCAAGATATTTATCTCCACTAGAGGTTACTGTGTATTTAGATCCGATTTTTCTATTATGATTATGGGAGGTGCTTACAACCTACAGTTACTAGTATTAACACTGCTAATATTCCCCTTATAGACCATGGAGTGAGCATGGATCTATCTATGCTCATGGGAGTAGATTAGGTCATTTTAAAGAGCTCCAAGGGCGTCTTTACAAATGGATGTTCTGCAGTATTATGCTTCTATTCTACCCAGCAAGGACAAAGCTATGGAAAACCAAGAGAATACCGGATCAAAAGAACTGCTCCCTTTTTCATCACGTCCCTGGTTTTGTATCCCCACATCTCCATTACCATTCGCGGTTACCATCGACTACTGGCAGACATTATTTTAGGTTTCGAGCAATTTTTAGGGTTGACCTTTACCATCGTGGTGAAAAATCTAAGTAAAGCCTTTATTAATCTAAAAGGATGATGAATCCAAAAGCATACAAGTGTGATCTAATCTTTACCGGTGATCTAAACATAGATTCTTTCAAATCAGTAATGAAGAATGAATTTGAAATGACTGATTTGGGTCTTATGAGGTATTTCTTGGGGATTGAAGTCCATCAATCCAATGATAGTATATTTATTTCTCAATCTAAATATGCAAATGAAGTTTTGAAGAGATTTAATATGGCAAAGTGCAAGGTATCCCCAACACCGGTTATGACAGGATGAAGTTAAGCAAGGAAGATGATGGAGCATGTGTGGATTCTACATTGTTCAAGAGGTTGGTTGGAAGCATTATGTACTTAACAACCACAAGGTCAGATATCATGTACGGTGTAAGTCTGATTTCAAGGTTTATGGAGTCTCCAAAAGACTCACATTGGCAGGCCGGTAAGAGGATATTGAGGTATGTGAGTGGTACAAAGGATTTTGGTATATTGTATTCCACTTCAGATGATTTCAATCCTGTTGGGTACACTGATAGTGATTGTGGGGGCAGCATAGATGATAGAAAAGTACTTCTGGGTATACTTTTCACTTTGGTACAGGGGTTGTGTCGTGGGCATCGAAGAAACAACCCATTGTGACTCTTTCTTCAGCTGAAGCTAAGTATGTGGCAAACACTAGTGATGCGTGTCAAGCTGTTTGGATGCGAATGATGTTGAAAGATTTGATGCATGATCAAAAGGAAGCCACTACAGTATTCTGTGATAAAAGTTCAGCCATAACATTATCTAAAAATCATGTGTTTCACAAGATAACTAAGCATATTGATACGAGGTATCATTTTATCAGAGAGCTTGTAAGCAACAAAGAAATTTGTCTTGATTTTTGTAGGTCTGAAGATCAGTTGGCTCACATATTTACAAAACCATTGGCAAAAGAAACATTTGAGTATTTACGAAGTGGCTTAGGAGTTTGTGACTTTGCACAAGTTAGCATCTCCGGAAAAATGTCAGTTAGCTTCGGAAATGTTACAACAGTTTTTGAACAAACTTGATTCAAATATTAGATGATCTCCAGCTAGTTCATAATTAAGGGGGAGTGTTGGAAAATCAACTGGAAATTAAATGTGAAACTAACTTTTGTCTTCCCCCCAGATTTAGTTCACTGACATCACAGATTTGTATTTAATTATGACTAGCTGCATATTTACTTTTTGGTTGAAAAATTCTCCTTGATTATCTTTATGTCAGATATCTTATGTTGCCTTGTAAGGAAAGTCTTTGTGTAGGTGAATATTATTAATGTTTCATGTTTTATTGTGTAATTGCAAGAGGGAAAACTCTGATTTAGGAGAAGAAGAAAAGAGTGCGCAGTCCCAACTCAAGTTTGGACTGGCTTTGCTGAAAGAAAACTTCATTGCAAGATGTTGTTGTATGAATGAAGGTTTTGTGTGTAGCTGTAGCTGCTGTTCATTCTTGGCAAATATAAATGCATTGCTGAAGTAATTTGAAGCCCAGATCTGTGTTATTTGAAGCCAAGATTATTGATTTATTTTGCTGTTATAAATTCCTGTAGCTTCTCATTTTTTCCCTGTTCTGGATCTTTTAAATCCGCTGCATTTTATTTTCTATTGCTGTCCAAAGATTCTGTAGATTCCGTAGACTCTGCAGTTTCCGTAGATCCTCGTATTCCCTTCAAGAAAACCACGAAGAAGACATGTAATACATATTGGGACACAACATATTGGGAAAAAAATCTTTGCAAAAAATAAAAAAGATTTTTTATATTTATATTCTTACAACAATTGGCCTCAAAGGTTTGAAAATACAAAAAAACTCATATTTGTGCCTGAATAAAAAAATGATGTGTTTATATTACAATTATCAATTATTCAAATGGTTAAGTCCATAATTGTTTCCTAGGTGATTTTGACGGTGTGGATGACCCTTGCTAGTAGTTACTTAGCTAGAAAGATGATCACCGATTTAGATATACCCTTACTCAACTTTGTAATTCGTTATATGTTTCCTCAAAACACGGGAAGAGATATTGACACTCTATACACGTCAGTTCTCATATGTAGTTTACTTTGACATCTGATTAAAAACTTAGAAAATATAGGCTTCCACCAATTAAAGGTGTTTGCATTGTTGAACATAAATTTGATTGGACAATTTCAAGAGCAACTATAACTCTATAGGGAATTTAAAATGAACTCTCAATAACATCTTTGTAATTAAAAAAAATGAACTCACTAGACTTAAATAGCTTTTTAGAGTTTAAATTTGACAACAAATTTTTTTTTCGTTAAAGGATAATCAGCTCCTCTAATTTATTATTGATTTAACTTCATCAATTTATAGATTAGGAGTATTCATTTGATTAGATTAAGGGCTAGGTTTTGAAGGAATCTTATGGAGTATTCTATTTCTTTCTCTTTTTTTTTCTTTTTTTCTTTTTTTTGTGTGTGTGTGTGTGTGTGTGTGTGTGTGTGTGTGTGTGTGTGTGTGTGTGTGTGTGTGTGTGTGTGTGTGTTTGGATGAAGTTACATGCCTTTTACAATCAAAGAAGTTTATAAGATAAAAAAATGTCATATACCATCTGAACGCCCCATGAATCCTCTTTCCATAACATATTAAATTTCCTTCCAAATTCAAGTGGAAGGCCTTCAACCAAGACCATTTTTGAAAAATTGCCTAAAACTACCCCAAAATTGTTTTATGACCACTCATTACAAATAGGGCACTCTTTTCCATTTAGAAGCATTGTCATGATATGAAATCATCATGAACATAAATAACAACTCCCATGATAAAAAAAAAATGTCAATTTATTTTGCAACTCCTTTGGACAACCTTGTCCCAAATTGAACTTCTTTAGAAACTGGCTTGTTTGAGTGTGGTCTACTCATCACTACATACTCTACCATAATTTTCTTGAAATGTGGAAAATTCCTCTACAAAATACAATCATCATACTATCACTGATAATTAATTTTGTACACGTATGAGAAATATCTCTTATATTGCTTTCAAGGTAGGGTTTCAAACACACAAAAAAGAAATTACCTTCTTAACATTCATTCATAAATATGTGACAATGAAATCACCTCATTATTTTTTTGAAACCTTATTAGTTCCATGTAATAACATCCCTGAAAGCCACAAGGTCCCATACAAAACACATAATTTAGAATGAGCATCAGAAGATGAATTTGGAGTTGGAAAATTATTTTTCTTGGATCATGTTTCACCAAAAACAACATAACTTGCAAAATATTCTTCAGATTGAAACCAAATTGTGCTCACACTAAAAGGACAGCCCTTTCCAGCATCTTCAAACATCAGCATAGCTCAAATAAGTCTCCATCTCTCCAACCACCATGACTAGCCCTTGGGGTTTTGCATGGTTTAGGTTTGGGTCAAGTGAAATAACATTGTAACTCCACTAGGAAACCCCTCCAAAAGGCCCTAAAAACCTTAATACATCAATCATATTTTTCCTACATGCATCCATGAGAAAACATAACTCCATGCAACTCAACCTCATGCCTCCAAGCACCTAGATGTGGTCTAGATGAGCACCTAAAACTTAATCTCCAACCTATACATATATCCTGAAACTCATGTGAGTGCCTAAACACTACCCAAACATTCTCTCCATGCTGCTACCATGCACCTCAAGCCACCAAGTAACAAAGACCACCATGCTCCATCACCTAGGCTAGATAGGTCACTTAGTAAGGTTTGCTAGATCAATCCATTCTCATCGAATCACCTCATGACATTATGCCAACACCTAAAACTCCATTTCACCATCATACTAAATATCCTCTGAATCTACACCATAATATTTTTTTCATTAATGGGATTTTACATCAATTTCAACACCTAAAACTCAACATGCCAACACCTAAAACTCAACATACCGACACTAGGTTTGGCCTTCAAAGACAGACGAGATCCACAAGGAATTAGAGGGATAGTACCATATCTAGGTAGCGGCATAATAAGCATTGTCTCTCTTCAGCTGGTTGGCATTATATGCTCAATTTCTTACAATTGGCCTTGGATGTTAAGAGAGTTGGATCTTCCATCACTTGATAGGATTTCCTATTTCCTTCTCCTTAGTCATCTTTCCCCGTTTCTTCCAATCTCTTGTTTTTCCACCCCCATTTTGGGTGTGTGTGATTTCTTTTTCTTGTTGGAAACCTCTTATGGCTTTTATATTTCCTCTTTTTCAGGAACTCTTTAGTTTTTTCACCTTGTTTTTGTGCTTGCTATTTTTTGTGGTCCATTTGACCTAATTTTTTGTCATTTGTTGAACATTAATATATTGATCTTATCTTATCTATTGTAGTGAATTCCAACTAGATTCCATATTCATAACTGAACTTGCTTAAAAAAAATTCTCATGGGCGTATTTGTTAATATTTGTTTTCTTTAAATAAAAAATAGGTTGATTTGATGTTTCATAATCATTTCCATTCTTTCCTCATTCCATCTTATTACTTACATTTTTTTATGAGTAAATTTCACTACTTTTGCAAGGTTTTCAACAATGCAATACAACATGAGGTCATCCAGGACATAACACCATAATATAGACCACATCCTCATTTATCATGTTTTCAATTTTTCATGATAATAACTCAAACAAGACCATTATCCCAAGGGATGAAAAACTCCATAATAAGGAAGTGTATACACATTACATTCACCATACCAATGTGGATGAGAAGATTAATTGGCCCTAAGTCTATGATGAAACAAACATATTACCATAATAACATCACCATTTTTCTAATCAATAGTACACCCTCATAACAAGGGATAAACCATCCATAACACAGTCCCTATAACACATAATCCACACAATTAGGTTTATAACATGGTAAACACAACATAAAACAACCAAGTATGAAAAAAATCACTTCCATACTAGGGAATATCAAAACACATCTATAGTGGGGTCCCAAGACCCAAGGTAACAAATCCCTCAAGATAAAGTGCCCATTAAATCCAAGTATAAAAATATATGTCAATATATATGTTTTCTAATATCTCAACCTATCCTCAAGGGAGCTAATAAAAAAAAGAAAAAATATTAGGGATCCCATCTGTATGTCTATCTGTGTATTCACTGCATACCCTAAACTACACCACCCTCTAGTAAACCATAACTATGTAAGAGTGAAGCATCCCACACATAATCCATAAATCCTGAATTGATTACCATATCAATCTGAACAGTGAAGAATACCATCATAAAAAGTAAATAGAAGAACAAATCACCATCCAATCCACTCATCAATAGTGCATAACATAAATGCTAAGCTATTGCTCCATAATGTATAACATAGAATCCAACTCACTGATCCATATTGTATAGAATCAAATCCAATGCACTGAAGAGAACAAATAATCATGAGGGTCGCTCAACCAAAGATGACTAAAGAGATCATAGGAGTCTCTCAACCAAAGAGGACTCAAAATCAAGTATGTCTCTCCACCAAATGAGGATCAAATATCACTAGTGTCACTCCACCAAAAGAGGACTAAGTATCCAGTATCGAAATGAGGTTGGGTCACTCCATGGTCCTATATGCATATAGCCCCATCACCTCCAAAATGAAGGGTATGTACTGTAACCCCAAGCATGTAATCATGACACATTGGGCGTACTCCCATAATACAAAAGAACACAACATGAATAAAATAGGACCAATTCACCAACAGACATGAAAAGCTGCGTAATAGCCTTGACGACATTTTTGCCAAGTGGCCAAAAATTAAAGCTTTGAGTTACCAAAAAGAGATAAAATCTATTAAATCTCAACACTCAAAAATAAATGGCTAAGTAGTCGCATTGAAACCACAAAAATATCGTAATAAAGCCAACTATAACAAGAAGAGGCTCAAATCTTTTTAATACATCAATTAAATAAAATGTTGGTCCTGAAAAGAAAAGACAAGTTTACAAATACATCACAAATGAGAAATCCACTTAAAATTACTAAGCAACCTTTTGTGGGCCATTTGTAGGGGTACTAATCATGGAGTGTGCATCTTGGTATATGTAAACAATATGGACCCAGTATGGTATATGTCATGATCTTTGCTATCCCAGGTGGAAATACTTCTCTAAATCACCAAAAACTACCAATATTTCTCACCATGTCCAAATGTCATACCCAAATTCCATAGCCATTGATGATATAGAACTCAAGATCAACTAACCAATCTCCTAATAACTACCAATCTAGCTCCAAAGGTCACCTAGGCAGTACTACTGCCTAAAAAGGTACCAAACTAAGTAAACGCAATAAAATTTGTAAAGTTATGTAGGATCTGACAGTATCAATCCATAACAAGTAATTTTGGGACCCACTACACAACATGCTCCTTAGGAGCCACATACCTAGTATGAAAAGGGGGCCAAAAAACATCAAAATAACTTCACGTGATACACTAACTAGACCCGAGATGACACTCATGATATGTGCAACAATGTATATGAAAATTATGAATATGGAAATGTTCCAAATTATATGTGTTAAAATTATTATTGTAAAGAAAAAATCATATTATATGATTTATTATTTTTCTTCAATTTTTTTCCCAGATTTTGAAAGACATGGGGCGTCCAATATTGTACTCTATTTCACTAGGAAGACATGCCACCCCAGATATGGCTCTCAAAATAAAAAAAATTAGTGAACATGTATAGAATAATAGCTAATGATTAGGATTCATGGAAAGATATTCTCTGACATTTTGATGTGTCTAGGTAATTACTAGAATTTTATTTATTTATTTTATTGAGCATATATTATAGAAGAATGACTCGTATATCAATTATTTTAGTAACTAACTCAAATAAATCTATTTTATAGAGACTTTGCTGAAAATGGGTTGATCGGATCTGAAGGTTTACTAGGAGCATTGCGGCCAGATTTAGACATGCTTCCATTTGGTTGGTTGAGTGATCCTGGTAAAATTATTTTTAAATATTACTTAAATTAGTAATTAATTTTTAATCATATAACACATTGTGTTGATTACTACAATACTTATTTGTAATGTTTTTTATTGAATTAGATGCAAATGAAGGACCCCATCGCTTTACAAAACTTGATCACAAAGAACAAAAGACTCGGGTAATAAAGGGAATAGCTAGACATGAGAATACTTCTTCAAAAAAAATCAACAAACAAGAATTGAATTCATTGTTCATGTAATAATGAATAGTTACCATGCATGTTATGTGATGCATATGACCTTGTGGGCTATGGCCAAATCTCCCATTATGTTTGGAGGTGACTTGAGGAATATTGATAATACAACTATGGCCATCATCAAAAACCAAAATGCTACTTGAAATAAATGCCAACAGCACACACAATCAACAGGTATGGAGTTATTGTAAAATTTATTATATAATTGGAAAAGAAAGGAAGGAGATTAATTATTTAATATGTTTCATGTTTTGTCACAGTTTTCTACACCAATATGCGATGGAATATTACTAAGGATCTTCCTCAAACATGTTACAAATAGAGTAACAACATAATGACCTAGATAGCAAAAGGTTCCTCCAGTATGTACAATGATTCCTATCATCTTCATGAGAGTTAGAAATTTTTTTGAATACAAAACAACTACAATTACAATCACAATTACAAATATATTTTTTTATATAATTGATATGATCATTTACTTTTTTAAAATTAATTTAAACTAATTTTAAAATTATTGTGGTATGTTAATTTAATTAGGAATATGAAAAAAGTCAAAACACTACAAAACTATAGTATGTAAATAATATTTCACTAATGAAATAAGTATATCTCATTTTATTTATATTCTTATTTAGTTAAAAAAATATTTTAATTCTTATAATCAATGATTAATTCATAATGTATTTGAAATAATTAATATGTATATAATACTTTCTTACATCATTTCATCGTAAATTGTATAGATTTGTTTTCAGTTTTTTTGTAATTATATCAATATTATGAGAAAATATTACTAATTTATCTTTTTGTTATGTTATTTTAGGTGAATCTTATATTGCAGTGTTCAATTTGGGAGATGAAGTTTTTGTAGATATAAATATAGATCATATTAAGTTATTTCAAAAAAAGCTTAATATGGAGAAGAAGGAACAAACTGTTTCTTATTCATTCTTTGATGTTTGGAAGAGCCAAAATCTAAGTGTTGTTAATAATATGATAAATTTAAATATTTCACGTCATGGTTCAGTTTTATTAATGCTAAGACATTCTTACATAAATGAATGACTTCACAAAATATTTTACGTTGATGATGTAATTCTACTCTTTTCATCATAACAATTGATTTTTTTATTTATAGTATGTGTTATTATACTATTGTTAAGACATTCTTACATAAATGAATGAATTCAATTTTTTTTTACATTGATGATGTAATTGTACTCAAAAGTGTAAAAATTCATACTCTTTTCATTATAACAATTGACACTTATTTATAGTATATATTATTAGACATTTTGAGTTAAGAAAAATTTAATGATATATTAATATAGTTGCTTGACTAAAGTGATATAGAATTGTAGTTGTCTATTCAAAATAAGTATCAGGTATATTTTAAAATCTAAATTTTTGATAAATATAAATGTGAATTTGATATAACAAATTTATTACATATCTTTATTTAAAATAAAAATCATATCAATATTTATAATTATAAAATTATGTACGAGGATGGGTGGGAGTGTAGACGAAGATGGGTGAGAGGAAGGTTTCAAAAGATCTGATAGGTAGGAACATGAACCATGATATGGTTCCCACCCAATATCACCATTGGAAAGTGGCAAGGAGGTTTCATGGGCTAACAAAGTAGCTCGATATGGACCAGGAAAAAGGAGAGATGTTTATCCCTGGTCTCCCTACCTCCCCCTTCCTGGGATGAGGAGGGCCTCTTCTTAGTTGTTCCAAAGGAGCTCATCAATAGATTTGAATAGAGTTATTATTTTGAATTGCAAGGAAGATTTGTCAGTACCAGACCAAACATTGAAGCTTTGAGAAACTGGGCACTACGAAAATGTGGACCAAAAGGTAACCTGGATATTGTTGTCATGGATAATGAATATTTTCTCTTTAATTTCATTCTTGAAGAGGACTTTATCAGGGTTCTTAAAGAAGGTGTTATACATCAAATTTTACCTACCCTTTTTTTAAAATTTTGATATTTCATTCAAGTGTCCTCCTTTGTCGCTTCGTACATTAAATATTGTGAATATATGGTGGGGACCACTTTGTTTAATTTAAAACTTTAGTTTGATTTCATTTCATGTTTAAAGTGGTTTTGGAAAATTTGCATGTCGACATTAATATGATTAGATGTTAACATTGATATAATATGATACCTTGGGAAATTTATAGATTGATCATCGCAATTTTTCATGATAATGATTGAATTTGAGTTTACAATAACCATCTTCAAATTCCAAGCTCGTTGTTTTATCTATATCTTCTTTCTGTGGTGGAATTAAAGAATATTGGTAAGATTCATTTTCTTTGATTTGCACTAATTTGAATTATACGACATTAAAATTGGTTAGTTCGGTCATAATCAGTTGACAATGACAGTTGTGTTTTAACATTATGAAAATTTCAGAGATTCAATTTATCGATAAATGTTACAGTTTTGTGTCTTACCCATTTGATATAGTTCACCATGAAACATTTTTTTGATTAAGATTTTGTTTATTGTGAACAAAAAATGTTTATGAGGAGACCATTTTGAATTTAACAATTCTTTTGGGTCTTCATGAAGTTTGAACTATTGGGTATTGTTCATTTTGGTTAAATGATGCAAATAGATCTCTATTTTAGTTTAATACTATTGGGTATTTCTTGTTTGGAGTTTAAGATATAGACATATCTCTATTTTAGTTGAATACTGTAAAAAATCGGTAATAGTTTTTAAAATCATTTGTATTTAAATCAGTATTGGGACATATTATTGGATGATATTGTTAAAAGAAATTTGTTCTATGAGTTTACATTTTATTGACTATGCAGATTTCAATTCAAAGTATTGATGAATGTGGAATATCCATACAATAGAATCAATATGATTTCTTAGTTGTGATTATTTTATTGAAAGAATACAAAGATCTATAAAAATGTGTTTTTATAAACACATGTTTTGTGATGTGGCCTACGATATAAGATCGATTTGATAGTTATAATTGACTTATCCTTTGAATTTTGGTCTTTGTTTTCCGAGTTGCAAATATGATATACATGGAAGAAATAATGTTTCTTTTGAAGTAGATAGTGATGCTTTCTCAGGAGCTTTAAATGGGTCAACAGATTACATTAATAGTTATGATGATATTTTATATCATATGATCTCATATCTGTTTAATTTTTGGTTTTATGAGATGAACTAGCTCTGAAAGTGATGATTATCATAATGATAACTATGAACAAATTCCTAGGTCTAGATGGAGTGGATGGGGAGCTCCACAAGGTTCTCAGTCCAACACGTGTTAGCATGATAATAATATATTTTCACCACACAGAGATTCTCCTCATGGTGGAAGAAGTGGTTCTAACTCGTTTCTGGGTCATGGAACAGTTGTCCATCAAAGTGGTCCTACTTGTGTCTCAATCCACTTCGATTCTAGAGAACCAATCTTGTAGAAAGTTCTGCAATTAATTGATTTCCCAAATACTTACCCTGCTTGGAGCTTACTAAAATTTAATGCCTCACATACCCTTTATCACCAATTATATTTTGATCATGCCAATTATGTCTCTCGCGAGCCAGTCCAGTTTGATCCTCTTCCACATAATGTAGAAATTAATCCTACGATTCCTCTCTTAAGGAACTCTATATAAAGACCCCACCCTTCTCCTAAATGGGTTAGGTCCTCTTTGACCATACTTATGGAGTTACTTCCTGTCAAGCATGTAAAATTAGAAGTGGATGGCAAATCTGGTGATATGACACACATAGTTCCGAATCTAGAATCATATGAATACACAGAGCTTAGGGAAGTTGATGGTACCACAGTCCTTTATTTGGTTGAATATGATTAGATTATGATACTTGGCTTTGAATTTGAACTTTCTATTATTTAGACTTGTTGGCATTATGACTTAGTCATATTTTTATTCAGATGCACATATTTTATTATATAATGATGTGAATGTTTTAATCTATGTGGTTTCTTATATAGATGTTTTAGAAAATATTAAAACTATATATTTAATTCTAATTAGTATGGTTTAGAAATATTTAATGCATATGATATGGTTATGTGGGTGTTTTTGAATTAATTTTTTATTTGACTATTAGTGGGTCCCCCTGCCCTCATATATTTGTTTCTCATTAATATCTGTCTAAAAATATATTAATGATATGATTTCTAATCATCTATCATAAATTTTAATCAATTGATCTTACATCGATTAAACAAGCCTCCTGTTCTATAGTGCCATTATTTTATTAAGAGATCAATTATAACTATTTATGAGAGAAGAACATAAAAGAAAAAGGGATCTTTTACACAAGAGGAACACATAGGAAATTTGCATATGAGTTAAGTACATTTCATTCTATATTTTTTTTGAAAATATTCTAAATGAAGCTTTGATTACAGGATCTTGATGACCTAAAATTGTAGGATCTAAGTGTAAACATTGATACAACATGTATATCCAGTTATTATGATTATATTGAGGTTGATTTTTTGTGTCTAATCTTTAATTGATTGGAGATTTTAATCTGCATATCCAGGGGATTATGAAGGTTGTTTACATAAATTTCTAAGCATTTGGGGTTTATAATTTGTCATTTAGTTGTTTTAATTGTAAAATATTGATCAGAGTTGATATCAGTGATTCTGTGCTTCTCATTTGTAAATCAGTTTCTCATTTTAATATAAAAACTATGTCAGTCTCTTATGACATGTATTACTATGCACATTGTGTATATTTTTTGGTCTTTTACTTGCATTATGTTGCTATAAAACAAAAATCTGAAATAAAAGATCATATTTGATTTAGGCTTCATTTTCTACATTGTATGAAATCTGGAGCAAAAATGATAATCTATAATTAGGAGTCAAAAGGATTTATTTCAGATTATATGCAAGCACTAATTTATGCAATTGAATACAATAGATGTATGAAGGATGTTTCCAGCTTACTTTCTTCTCTCCAATAGGTTATCTAGTTTATAGATATCACTCTATCAGACAGGGTTGATCACATGCAGATTGTGGGTTTTGTTTCTTTGTTGTTTTTTGTTTTTTGTTTTTCTAGTTTGTTTGTTTGTTATTTATTTTATTTCTATTTTTATAATCTCTCTCTTATGAATTAATTAAAGGATTTTCCATAATATTAGGTTTATTTGTTAATGAATGACTTAATATAAAAATACCCTACACTTAGAGTATTTTATATGTTCCCTATATGATCATAGTTGGTTCGATTCCGTCTTAACCTTTTATGATTGGTAAAAGGGTTGATTAGTTGTCAGTCAATTTTTTGTTGGAAATAAAATGCTCTTGGTTTTTTGGCAAAAATGTTCTGAATATGGTCAAATGGGAAGTTGGAACCTAGTTTTCTTAGTTTTCCTCCTCACAATTCTTTTCTGGTCTAGATTAGACTGCATGATTTGCCTTTTGAGTTCTGGGAGCCTGAGGTGATATAGGGCATTGCTTGTGCTCTTGGTACCCTTCTTGTTGTAGATCCGACCACTAAAGCCTACTCCAGAATGGTTTATACCCACTTTTGCATTAGTTTCCCCACTAGTAAAACCCCCTTCCTTTTTTAGGATCAGATATAACCCCCGCGAAGGAGTCTTTTTTCACCCCTCCCATTTTTGAAAATGTCGCCAATATAAATGTTAAAAACTCATTTTTGAATCAAGTGGAGTTTAATTTTCTGAAGAATCCAAATCAGGAAAAGGATGGAAAATCGATTGGAATTCTAGAATTTGTTTTGAATATTGAAAAATATTTGGGATCTATTTCCAAAAAGAATATGAAAACCGCTCCTTGTAATCATGAGAGCCTTAAAATATTGGACTTCTCAGAGGGCTCTGATTATAAGGAACTCTTCATAAATTGATATGGATCCATTAATTAGGATTGTATTGTACTAGAAGAGGTTGAGTATAAGACTCATGTCGCGATAAGGGAATATAAACGTCTTGGTTCATGTCCTGTTGGAGGACCTTCTCAGCATTTTAATCATTATGGTATGGTTTTTTGAGCTATATTCTGATTCATTTTGGGTTGCTTCTTTGTTGTTATCTTCAGTTGTCTGTCTTTTGTTCTTTTTTTCCTTCTTGTCGTGCTTATTGTTAAATATGGATTGTAGGTCCCCTTTGTAATAAGGTGGGTCCTTGGAAAAATCCCCATTTTACCTATTATCAAATAATAATATCACTATCTTAAACCCTATTACTCTTTAAAACTATATTTCACATATGAAAAATGAACCACTAGAATTATATTTTAAAAAGGAGAATTATATAATTCTAAATTTAAGAAAAACAAACAATTGATCCACAAAGGTGACATAATATTATTAAAAAACATAATTTAATTAAGTGAATAACAATATATCATAACATAACATTGAAGATTTTCTAAAAATTGATATACCAATTATTTCAATGACTAACTCAAATAACTCTATTTTATAGAGACTTTGTTAAAAATGGGTTGAACTAATCTAAAGCTTTATTGGGAACGTTGTGGCCAAATTTAGACATGTTTCCATTTGATTGGTTGAGTGATCTTGGTAAAATAATTTTTAAATATTACTTGAATTCGAAATTTATTTTTACTAATATAACACATTGTGTTGCTTACGACGATCCTTAACTAGCAACGCTCTGCACCAATCAACAATTTAATTAAAAAATAATAATTTATTTTTATTTTCTAATTGTTCCAGAGTATGGGACCCACTGGATTTTTGTTACAGTATCTGTTGATTACTACAGTAATTATTTTTAATGTTTTTATTGAATTATATGTAAATGAAGGACCACATTGCTTTACAAAACTTGATCATGAAGAAAAAAGACTCAGGTGATAAAGGGAATAGCTAGACACGAGAATAATTCAAAAAAAAATCAAAAAATAGGAATTGAATTCAAGGTTCATGTAATAATGAACAGTTACCATGCATGTTATGTGATGTAGATGACCTTGTGGGCTATGGCCAAATCTCCCATTATGTTTGGAGGTAACTTAAGGAATATTGATAATACAACTATGGCCATCATCACAAACCCCACACTATTTGAAATAAATGCCAACAACACACACACAATCAATAGACATCGAGTTATTACGAAATTTATTATATAATTGGAAAAAAAAGGAAGGAGATTAATTATTTAATATGTTTCATGTTTTGTCACAATTTTCTACACTGGGATGCGATGGAATATTAATGAGGATCTTCCTCAAACATTTTACAAATAGACTCAACAACATAAGGACCTCGATAGCAAAAGGTTCCTCTGATATGTACAACAATTCCTATCATCTTCATGAGAGGTAGAAAATTGGTTGAATAGAAATCAACTACAATTAAAATTACAAATATAACTTTTTATATAATTGATATGATTGTTTACTTTCTTAAAATTTATTTAAACTAATTTTAAAATTATCGTGGTACATTAATTTAATTAGGAATATGAAAAGAAAGTCAAAACACTACAAAACTATACTATGTAAATAATATTTCACTAATGAAATAACTAGCATAGATATCTTAAATACATCTATCTAAAAGACACTTAGAGATATCAACCTTGAAGTGCCTATATTGAAATTCTCACATAAGTTAGATAGGCACCTTGAGATTGATATTGTCGCTATCTTTTCTATAGATGCATATAAGATATGTATGCTAATTAAGTTTTAATTACAAATATAAAAAAATTATTATTATGTTTTATTTATAAAACCTATCTAAAAATAAAAAACAAAATAAAGCTAACCTAAAAATAAAAATACATCTACAATTAAAAACTAAATTAAAACTAACCTAAAAGTAAAAATACATTTAAAAACTAAAAATAATATAGATTCACTTATTCACACTTATTATTTATTGGGCACTAATTATCTTCCACTAAAAATTAATATAGTTAAAGTAAAAAATACATACAAAAGTAAAAATTTAAAAACTTAAAATAATATAAATCAATATAATATTATTGTAGTCACAAAATCATGCACTTCAGAAATTTATTTATCCATGTCTCATACTACTATTTAAAGGTTCTCAAGGGAAGAAAGTACTAATTACAAAATTTGTTTAGTGTGAAGCAAGTAAAAAATATCTTCACCATTTCCCTTATTAATATCGTGAAAATTTACACAAAACTTAAAATTATCATGATTTTTGATAACATGTGTCGGATTAACAACAAAACCTAAAATCATCATGATTTTTGATAACATGTGTAGGATTAACAACAGGGTTACAATAAGTGAAAAATTGACACCACCCTCAAGCATCTAATCTACATATTTATTGACGATGTCTTCCAACAAGGGGATAACTATTCAAGTACATAGGTTTTATTACACGGTTAATTCAAATTTCATGTTTTATGATTTTGGTGTTAAAATTGTGTAGGTATTTAGAAAAACAATAAAAATTTATCACAATATTTGTATTATCATTGTAGGATTTTTTAAAGTACCCCATCAAAAATATAGTTATGAATAATATTAACTCTTGTTTTAATGGAAAATAGATGGAGGGATATAGCATTTATAGATCATTTAATAATTTCTCCACTTTGATTTTTTTTATTCCTATAAACCAATGTTATAATTAGGATCATGTCTATTCTTAAATGTTGTCATACTTTTGTCATATTGTTCAAGAAATTCCATGGTGTACCACATATTAAATTTCATATGAGTATTATTCATGTTAGTCACAATGTCATAACCATCATAAATGTTTCCTAGTTTAGTATCATTTCAAGACCTAAAAGGAACATACTAATTGAATTTTACCCTTTAACAACTTATTGAATTTTTCTGCAACTACATATATTTTGGGATCATGGTTCAAATGACATAATAATAAATTAAAAAAATTTGGATCGATGTTTTTATTCTCATGTATATTAATAAAGATTGATCTCTTAATTACTTCTTAACAATAAGAAGATATTTTCATAACATTCATATGGCAATAACTATTTCATAATTATTGGTAGATACATTAACTGAAATTCTATACTTACATTTCACATTCATGGTTTTATTTTCATACCATAGACTGATGGGTCACTATATTATTCTAATCATTTAACTGACATAATCTTTGTCAGTGTCATTCTAAACTAGGGTTGTGTCCTAGGCAATATGCAATGGAGTCTAGAGGAACCAGTTATTTGTTGGGTCTGTTGGGGGTTGCTTAGATTAGTGACTATTCTATGGAAATGCAATTCAAATCTATGGAAATTAAATACAGGTCTACAGAATTCAACTATTTGCGATGAAAGGAAACTACCAACTAATATTCTGCTGCAAAAGGACATACACACACACAACTCTTAAGAAATGAAATTACAACTTTATAAATGAAACTTAGCAGAAAGAAAGATTATTTGTTAACTAGATTTGCATAACCGAAACATCTATTATAAATGAAATCAGTAATGAAGAAAGCAGATATAGTTAATCAAAGCACGCATGTAAGATTTTCAAACAACAATTGTAGTAAATCCAATCAAAGAACTGTATGCATAAATGAACTCAAAATAACCTCTTATCTCCTTGGTCGAGTGGGCCCTTTCTCTTCCTTGGGATATAGGGATTAACAACCTCTGATTCTCAAAATGTCATGGCTTTCATTAACTCAAAAATAAGTTCATAAAATAGACATTAAAAGATATCAAGAACTAGATGCAGATAATCTCCTTCAGTATATCAAAAAGTAGTACTACCAAGTTTTGAAGATGAAGTCTTCATATAGATACTGTTAGTTACAAGACTCGCCATATCAAGTGGCATTAAACACTGTCCATCAAATACTAATTAAAGCACATAAATTTCTACGGGAAGTTAGGAACAAGCCCAAACTAATAGGTCAACTTGGTGGAAACAGTCTTCTGCCGCATGCTTCGAACTCGGGCTCCATAACTACCAGCAACTTCCATCATTTCCTACACACATCATCATGTTTGATCTCACAAAGGTAGTTAGTAGGATGTTCATATGATAATTGGTTTTCATAAACTATAGCAAGGAAAATGCATCAAACCTACTAAGATATAACTACACAAAACATCCCCATGTATTAATAAGTCATATCAAAAAGAGTATTTTCGGCTTGAAGAAATGATATCAATGAGCCAAACAATGCACACATCATAGAAAAAACTAAATTATTTCATTACATTCAGGGATATATTTACCTTACAATGCCATATGATATTTCACTGATAGTTTATTATGATAATACAACCTAGATATATGTTTATTAGGTATGATATTAGTAATAGTTTTTTTTTACATTTTGGTAAATCACTTAACAAAAATATATATGGTTTCTCTCGAATCAATAGAAATATTTCACAAATCATTGACTAACTCATACTCATCCTTCTCCTTACTAAAACATTCTCCCAACTAATCTTATATTTTCACCGTGTTGTTAGGATTTTATGATGTTGTATATCTTCTTTATCTTCCCAATAGAATAACATAAAGTATTCAATAGTTACGTAATATCACCTATCAATAAGGTGGAATTCCTATGTAATTGAGAGGGCCAATTCCCTCATATGATTGGGTTATTTGTATTTTTGGTGCTTTTTACCAGAAATCACAAAAGGGCAATAAAATTAGGAAGGACAAAGGAAGAGAAAGAAAACATAGAAGGTGAGAAATATACAACAGAACAAAAAAAAGAGAACTACTATGATTATATAAAACATAAACACAAAACAAAACCCTCTCTATCTCACATAGCCTTGAGCCAAGAAATAGCTAATACCATGTAAAAATGCTTGATTTCTAATACTACAACACATGGTATGCGGATAGTGAAAGGATCAAAATGTGCTAGGAAGAGTTATACGTCCCATAGGAGGTAGGTGACTTACACTTGATTTGGGATAATATAAATCCAATAGTATGTAAGAGGGGAAGTGAACATGTTTTTTAATTGAAATTAGTATTGATCATTACATTATTGAGAGCTTGATTATCAATAGATGTATCAATGTGAAGCTTGGAAGATTTAAAAGAAGCATAGAAGTATGCATTAGGAAAGGTAATGATTGGTGGTAGTGTAGTAGTATTTAATAAATAATTCTAAAGGAACATTAGTAGATCATGGAGATGGAATTACATGATAATCATGATTATAAATTACCTCAGATGCAAGATTTTCACGTTTGGGAAGCGGGTCATTAAATATCTTGATCTTATCATTATCCTTTATAGTTTTATACATAATAGGCTTAGCCCATTCCATTGCATTGGAATTGATTAAGTGTTGACTAACATGTTTACGTTTGAATCATCGATCAGTAGAGTGTCCATTGAATCGATGATAGAAACAATATGATTTTCGATCAAATTTATTTCCTTGAGGAACAATATAATCCAACTCAACTGGTGGAGGAAGAGAGATAAGTTTACCAGCAAGGAGATGTTGTAACACTTCCTTAGGTGGTATAGGTAATTAGTAAAAAAATTCAAAGAGCCAAAAGTTGGAGCTTTTTTTGTTTGGACACTGTATTAATAGTGGCCTTGGCCTTAGCTTGAGGCTTAATAGTTTTACTCTTGAAAGTAGGTTTACTTTAGAATTTAGTATTAAAGTAACAAGAACGTTCTTCATTATATTTGATTTTTCCCATGGAAATCACCTTCCGTTCACGGTCCTTAAGGATATGACACAAGTGATCTAAAGTATCAAATGTGTCAAATATGACTGAATCTTGGATAACAAGCAAAAGGATTTGTAAAAGAGTTCCTACAATTCAAAATCAGATAGGGCATTGTTCATTTTAGTAAGACTCATTTTATAACATAGAACATAGTCATTAAGGTGTCCATTAGATCCTTGTTTCATTGTATCCATTTTTGTATGGGATATTTTAGTACTAACATTAATGGAAAAGTGTGCTAAGTATTAATTTTATGATGGAATAAAAGATCACATAGAATGAACAGGAAAATTATAGAACCGTTGTAATGCATAATCATGTAAAATTATAGGAAACAATTTTTTTTATAATGTATGATCAGAAGCATAATCTAAGAAATAATAATACGTTCTTGTGGATCTTATTTACTATTTTAAAGTGGAATTTTAGGTGAAATAGTTTGTTATCGACAAGTATGAAGAATAAGTACATGGCTTCAAAGAAGTGTCAATTTTTATGCTTAAAAATCATTGTTTTCAAAAATAATGATGATGGGTCCCTAATAGAAAAGATTCAGATGAAAGATCTTTAAGACCAACTTAGTTTCATTAATCAAATGGTGGATGATGACTTTGTTCAAAACAGTATATTGTCTTCCTAGGGAAAAGTTAGACCCTGACGGTTGATTAGGGTGGTTCCTATTTGTTGCAAAAGAAACACGGGAAAACAAAAGTAATTGAGTCCAATTTTGGACAATCATAGCGTATTTGACTCATTCAAAGGGAAAGTGGAGATGTCACTTTGGTGAATATTCCAAATACCAAGGTAAATTTCATTATTTTCATACCGGAAGGAAGATGATAAGGTACAACCTCAAGTGTGAGAGGATTGTTGACTATTTTTGCCCCCAAGGCGAATTTAGCCAACTCGGGTCCACATCAGGCCAGAATGAGCAAAAATGGGTAAAATTATGTCGATTCTAAAAATTCCAAATACTCAATCCCATCAAATCTCCAACATGTGAAAATTTGAAAAACAAAAACTAGAAAAGTGGGCCCCGAAGGTTAATATTTGTGTTATAGCCTCGAAGGGCCACAGAGCTCAAAGGGAGCTTGTCGAGCTGCTCGACAAGCTGGTTGGTCACATTGGGAAAACATGTCGGAAGTGACTCACCAAGTATCTCAATGAGCTACTTAGCAAGCTGAGTTGTGATGGAGGCTCATCGAGTCATTTCTTGTGCAACACGGGGAGTTTGGGTTTGGCTCGTACATAGAATCGATGGGGTCCTTGAGGAGCTCGAGTAAATAAGCCTGCAAGGTAAACAAGCAGGCTGAGATCACATGACCATGGAAGATCATTGGGATAGAGAACTTAATAGATCAGCTCCACATATGAGATATTTTAACTCAGAGATAGGCATTGTAGATTCAACGATCCAACTCACTCGTAAAAGCTCGCATATGTGGGTTTGGTGAAGGAAGGACTCACTCAGTGTGAGCTCAAATTCGGTAAGGTAATAAATGGAAACACTAAGGGTTTTGATCTCAGTGGATGTTATAACGGTGGAATGGGGAGGTATCGACAGTGAAGCGAGTTGAATGCATTCGTCAAAATCTAATTCATCTCGCGAAGATGGATGCATGGGGGTGAACTAAGATTCTAGATCAAGTTGATTCCCTCCGTAATGCACAGATGAAAATGGGAGGCCCGTTAGGGGTGACTCGGGGCCAACTCATCCATGCATATATGAAAATAATCTTGTGTTTGAAGCTTGTGAGGGAAAAGCACATATGGCTCGATGGGGAACTCACTTCGATGAGTTGTGGAATGCTTCGGGCCTAGATATGATGGATTTTAGAGTTGAGCGATGAAAGCGTAGGATTGGCAAGTCAAGTGAGTAGAAAGGGAAGCTTGATGTCGAGCTAATCACGGTGAGTCAAGGTAAAATTCAGAACCCAAGCAAGGGGTGCTTTCGGATTCCATTTTGGGATTGTGGCGGTGAGAAACTCTGAACAAGTGAGTGACAAATCTCCGAAAGTAAAGATCCCAAACTCTAAAGAGTAGGTGACATGGCATGCCAATGTAAGTTCAGGGTCAACCTCCTTTTAGGGTCAGTGCATTCGGGGAATTATTTAATAGTTAGAGCGGGTAAATCCCAACATGGATGTGGCGTAGAGTCTGAAAGGGAACGTCCCAAAAGCCCAAAATTGTGTGGGTAAAAGATGGTTTGCAAGGCTAAAAAAAAAGCTCCACTAGGGTTTAGGCTCAACAAGTTTTTTTCGTAGTGAATACTCAACCTTTCTATATGCCGCCATCACGTCACACCGCCGATCTGTAGATCCAAGTGAGATTATCTACATTAATTTTGTATCAATCACCACTCTTCCCCTTGGGTGGTGGCTTATAAAATTACCACCTCCTCGGGCCATGCATCTATTGATGCCGGTCTTACCACAAGAGCTCTGGACAATAGCACCAAAATGAGCAAGGAATCTTGTCCCGAAGGTGTTCGATGAGGTAAGGATACTGATACTTCTTCCCCAGATATTGTTCTTTATTTACCAGATTTTGACAAATCTTGCAACTAGTTTGAATCATATTCTCTTGTTGCTTATTTTATGGGCCGAGTTCCCCCTGAAGGTATCCTCCGCCAATGGATTCATAATCATTAGAAACCTCATGGAGTCAAGGTAGAGGGAGTCCAAAACATGACCAAGGGTTTCTTTCTATTTCACTTTACCAATGCTGAACATTGCAAAGTCATTGTTAACCACAGTCCTTGATTTATTCACAATACTCTTGTGGTTTACTCCACTAGACTCGAGACTTTCAAGTATCTAAGCAAGCCAAACTCAAAATTCCTATTTGGGTCAAATTTCCAGGCCTTCCTTTTCCTCTGTGGGGATTCATTGATCAACTTATCAAACCATTGGGTCACCTCATCTTCCATGAGAAACATAAGTTCTATTCAGCTCGACCCCAGAAATAGGTATATGTTGAAATTGATCTTTCAAAAGACCTAAAAGATACCCTCGATATCCAGGTTGGAGACACATGCTTTGTGCACAAAGTTCTATACATTAATCTTCCCAACACTTGTTTTCAGTGCCAATCTATTGACCATATGATCAAGGGCTATCCTCTTATGACTCCAAGTCCACCGCCGGCTTTGGGGAAAACCCCAATGGACCCTAAATCCAGCACTCCCTCCTCTGATGGATGGACTATTGTCACTGGTAGAAAACCTTCAGCCTCGGCCTGAAATAAGCCCCAACAAACTACTTAAAAAATGGTGGTTACTTTCACTTCTGCTCATTTGAAGCCATCTGCTTTGACCCTTCCCAAGCCCGTGCCCGCCATCTCTTGGACTGCGCAAGCTACAATTGTCATCAGCTCTCACCCCTCAGCTCCTGCTCTTTCAAACCCCTCATTTACTGAGACTTCAAGCTTTCTGGATAACACTAGCGGTGGTTCGGCTGCTCGGATAGATAGAAAGGCTGCCTTATGACGTTCTCAAAGTCCTTCCCCTCCTTCTGAGGAATATTTTTCACAGAGACCTTGTTGGTAGTTTGAGCTCAATGATTATATTCATGGGAATGCATGGCAAGTCACTTTCCTCTAACCGCTTTGGAGCAATAGCCAGCCTTGAGGAGGAAAACACACACCTTGATAGTTCTCCATGTTAGTTTACTCATGGAATGTCAGGGGGATTAGTGATCTGACTCGCAGATATCTTGTCAGAGCCAATTGTAATCATTTTACAAAGTTTCAGGTGTTGTGTTTGCAGGAAGTCAAAATCTCTAGCTTCCATATTTCTAATGCTATGCGTACCATCTAGCATGGTTCTCTCTTCCAGATGTCAGCTCATGATAATGGTCGAGGTGGTGTTGTCACTCTTTTAAGCCCAGACCTCACCTCTAATATAATATCATGGGGTTCTGACTCCACTCATCGGGTGGTGTGGACCCTTTGTTTATTTTGACGGCCACATTCTTGGGTTGGCCAATATTTATGCTTCCAACGATGCCTCTGAGTGTTCTTCTTTTTTGCGGTGGTTGGCTGATCATTTTCCCTCTTCTACCTGGGTTTTTTGTGGTAATTTCAACATGGTTGAATATCTCGAAGACAAGTTAGGCCAACTTCTAATGTGTTGGTGTGCTAGTGAACGTGAATCCTAGTTCTACTTGCGCAATAAACTTTGTCTATTTGATCCCAACCATAACAAGCACTCTATTGTTGCCACTCATTGGTTCACTTGGTCTAATTTTCCAAGCTGGCGATGACAGAGTTTATAAACGTCTTGACAGAGCTCTGCTTTCAGAGCAGCAATGGTTTTCCTTTGACTCTTCATACAACCTCCCAGTCTCGGTAGTGCGACACTACTTTGGTTTCTGACCATAAGCCTATCTTCTTTGGGATTCAATGGAACTCTTCAGTGTCCCAAGCCCAAGTCCACCTAGTTCTATTTAAATACATCCCACCTTTCTCATCCCAAAACTTTGGATTATATAAGACATATTTGGAATCTTGACCCACGACCTGTTGATGGGATTGGCTAGATTGATTGGTGGTATCATGCCATCACTCATACCACTTCTTTCCTTCTGCTCTATGGGAAACAAGTTGCTCTTTTTCACAAGAATGCTCATAAAGACTCTCATATTGAATATTTTAGAGCTATTCAAGAGCTTAATCTGTCTCCTTTCAACACCCACCTGCAAGTGCAAGCTTCTCACTGGAAACATAAGCTTCAAGTTGAGGAGCACTATAAGGCTAGAGGAGCCCAAGTTCGAGCCAGACTACATTGGCTTCGCATTGGTGACAGAGTTACTAAGGATTTTTTGGCTTCCCTTAAATATAATCAAACTCTCACAAAAATCAAAGCTATCAAGGAAGGAAACCAAAGGCTTACTCTCTTACCTAACATTCTGTAAGATTTTTTACATCACTATCATGTTGTTTTTGTTGCTCAACCTACTACTCCAGCTCACAATGCTACTCTCCTCTAATGCATTGAATTTGTTCCCTACAAGCTCTCTAAAATTCAGCGCATTACTTTTGATATACCTCTCACTCTTGATGATTTGAAGGAAGCTGTTCTGCAGATGGCCTCTGATAAAGCCCCAAGTGTTGATGGTTTTCCTTGTGAATTTTACTAGTCTCTTTGGACAACTATTGGTTTGGATCTTTATCATGTCTATCTGAGGGCTATGTCCTCCAACACCCCTGGGTGATCTGATTAACCAAGGAAACATCAAATTCATTCCCAAATCTGGAGATCTTGAGTTTATTACCAATTAGTGGCCAATAACTCTACTCAATGTATCATACAAGATTATTGCCAAAGCTCTTGCTAACAGGGTCACTAATTTATTGCCTTTGATCATTAGGAGCAAACAAATCAGATTTATCAAAAATAGATATATCTTGGAAAACATTATTTTAGTTTGGGAGGGCATGGAATATGCCTGCCAGACTTCTCAACTGGCTCTATTTATTAAAATTGATTTTGAAAAAGCCTATGATAGAGTTGAGTGGCCTTTCATTATGGCCATGCTGCCGGCTATCAGTTTTGGACCCAGGTTCATATGATCTGTTAATATGATCTTTCAAAATGTGGATGCCTATATTACTATCAATGGTCAACAGTCTGAGAGATTCTCTCTTCATCATTCCATCCGACAAGGTTGCCCTCTTGCTCCTTCTCTTTATGTCATTGTTGATGAAGGTCTAAGCTACTTGCTCGCTAATATTGCTAATGTTGGTTTGGTTAAAGGTATATAACTGCCTTCCTCTCCTAAGCAGTTGATTAATGGTCATTTTACAAATGACTCATTTCTCGCTCTGGTTGAAACTGAGACCTCTGTCACTAATGCCATGAAATGTCTTGATATTTTTTTTCTTGCTTCTGGTTCTATTATCCAATGGAAGAAAACCCAATGTTACAGATAGGCGCTAGGTCACAAACCTCCTTGGCTAGAGGGATTTAAATGGCTTTGGATTGAACCTGGTGTTCAATTTAAATTTTTAGGCATTCATTTTACCTTTATGGCATCCCCTGTTGACTTTTGGAACTATGTGATTTAGTGAGTTGAGAAAAAAATATCTTTTTGGATTACCAACCATCTGTCTCTTGCTAGCAAATTCCAAGTCTGTTCTAAGGTTTTGGCTGCCACTCATGTCTATTACTCCTCATGTTGGGCACCTTCTAAAGTTACTTACCATAGACTAGAGAAAATTTTGCGTGATTTATTGTGGGCCAACTCCAAAGGGAACCATGGTTTTCACAAAATTGCTTGGGACATCTGTTGTACGCCCAGGGACATTGGTGGTCTTGGTCTAATAAACATGAATATGCAAGGGTTTTCTCTTACTGCCAAATGGATTATTCACAGCCTTGAAGGTGAGGAGTCTTGGAAAATTATTCTCATAAATTGTATATCTCAAGGGTCTCTGCTTAATCAAAAGGCATGGTAGGTTTTGAACTACTACTCCTTACTTATATGCCCTATTATAGTTAAAATTGGTGGCTCTTTTGTGGCCAAAAGCATATGGAAAGCTTGGGAACTTCTCAAACCCCATCTGCTCTGGCAAGGTGATGGTTTTTGGAATGGGCTCTCTCTTAACTCTCTTAGTTTTTGGTGGAATTCGGTGTTTCAATTTCATGACAAACCCCTTGCTCTTTCCTTACAGCTGAAGGGTTTGCATTTTTTCAAAAAAGGGATTCAGTATATTTAGCACCTTTTTTTCCTATCACCAGGGATTGGCTTGCATGGGATAGCCTAAAAGCTAATTTTGTTCTAAATGAAAATGATAAAAAATCCATTACTATCATTCGAGATCTCATACCTAGTGATTGTTTACATAAGATTGGTGTCACTACGCAGCGCCCGTGGTGGTTTGATTAGATTTGGCCCTCTTCCAACCCCTTCAGAAATTATAAACCTCGAGTGGGCTACAAGCTTCTCACCTAAAAGAAAGCTTCCTCTCAATAAGTTAAATGCTCTTTGGAGCTTGCATTCCACTCGTTTTGGGTGGAAGCAATGCTTCACTATTGTTTGGGCCATTCCTACAGAGCCCAAATTTGTGCACTTTCTTTGGAGAATTCTTCATCAAGGGCTTCCAGTGGGCAAGTGCCTTGTTCTTCTGGAAGCTCCCCCATTGCGCTACCCTTTCTGCAACCACTTTGAGACTTCTTCATCTCTTTTGGTTCTCCCCTCATGCTCAGTCTGCCTGGTGCTAGATTCATACCCTTTTTCAACCTTGTTTTCCCACCTTCTTTACGTGGAAAATGGTTCTTTTGAGGGATTTGGCCTTTATTCCTACAAAATTTTACAACATTTGGCATTCTTTCAGAGCAACAATTTTATATGACATTTGGAAATCTAGAAATACTGCTATTTTTAATAAGGAGACTATGGATAGATATTTTGCTATTTCTAACAAGCTTGTTGTCATCTCCAATGTTTCGCTTCAGATCAAGGTGCAGGCAGAGAAAGTCTGCATTGAAGTTGAGTACTTGGAAACTCTTCTGGACCATTGGGGGAGTGTCCCTTGTACAGTTAGTCATGTTCCGCCAGATTCCCCTCACCACCACTCCCGCTCGCAAGGTCGCAGCTCACTTTCCCTTGGGCGGCACAACTTCGATCGGGGTCTGGCTTGTGGGTGACCATAACGCCTCTCCTCACTGGCAGGTCCCTTCTCCGCCTCCATCTTGAACTCCACCCACTACCATAATGTTTGGTTGGCTGGGCTCTGGGAGTGATGGTTCCAAGTGGCAGGCACCCAACCAATCAAAGTTTTGTCGGATCTCTTTGGCTATCTCGCCCTCCCGACGGGGAAATGAGGAGGAGCAGTAGCAAAAAGATGACTGGGAGTCACTTGATGACACCCCCAACACTACTCTTGGTGGTTGGGGTGATCATCCAAATAGCCCACCGCAACCACCACCGTCTTCCATGTTTGTTGTTGTTGCCTAGCTCCATGTTTGAATTTTTCTATGGTTCTCTGCACATTTTCTTTAAAAAAAAATTGATAAAGCTACTGTCGATATGATTATGTGACATTTTGCTACTCATAGCCTCTTAATGTCTACTTTGATCCTGCTTGTGGGGTGTGATCTTTTCCAGCTGATTTTGTATGATTAGCATTGTACATCTCATGTCATTATTAATATATGGTTATGCTTTTCAATAAAAAAAAAATGTGTGGGTGACGTGGCGAGCTAGGGTCCTCTTTGAAGGTTGAGAAGTTTTGGTTTCAGGAAATGAGGACGTCAAAGGTGGATTTCACAGTTAGCATGGTGAGAGGCCTAAAATGGGTGTGATGATATCTCCAAAATAATTGGGCCTGAAGCCTAGAAACCAATGAAAATCTTGCCCAATCTTTGAAGCTGCCAAGTCGTGCATCAGAAACCGAGTCGCATTGGATGTGGCGGGCGATATGTGGGGGTTGATATTTCAAGTTGGAATGTAGTAAAGGGATTTGAGATTGATGAAAGCAATGAAGTAGTTGCTACATTGGGGAGATAAACAGCTCAGTGGTGCGTGCGTAGCTCAGTGGTTGGTAGAATAACTCGATGGAGCTTGAAAACCCTATACCATACCCCAAATTCAAACTCCCATATCTTGAGCAAATTTCAACCAAAATTGATAAATTTATACTTTCTGGAAATTATTATTGGAGGAGAATTTGAAGGTGATGAATAAATCTATTCCTCAAGAGGATAAATGAAGGCAAAATCTAGTAAAACATCCAGGGTGAAAATGGTATATCTTCCAATGTACTCAACCATTTCTTACAAATTTATAGTCGTTGGAAAGGTGATTTTGGGATCTATAGTATGGGATCATGAAATTTTAGATTTCAGGGGTTATGAACCTATAAAAATGGAAATAAATTTAGTGGTAGGTGAATGCTATTAATGGGTTGGTGAAAATTAGGGTCATCATGAAGCTACGGAAGCTAAACTAGACCAGAGGTGTAATCACAACAGATTTCTTCAAGCACAAGGCACACCATTAATGAAAGAAGAGATTTTGGAGATTTTAATTCACTCACTAAAGGATTAAAAAATGATTTTTTGAAGGATTTTGGGGAAAATTTAGGATTTTGTTCTCTTTCTCCTCCTTTGCAAAATTCTTCTATAAATTGTAATGAGGGCCACAGTTCAAAAGGTTGGATTTTTTACATTTTCCCCTCCCTTCTCATCTTGTCTATAAGGAAATTTGTGGAGATCAAACCTCCCATTGAAATTGTAATGCAGTTGTATTCCTCTTAGCTCTTGTAATGCACTATGTCTACTTTTGGAGCAATAAAAGAGATCTATGGATGTTCAACAACCCTCTTTTGTGTTATTATGTTCCTTCTAACCTATCATTGCAATCTGGTTAATTGTTCATGTTTTATTCTCATTGCAATTATTAGTGGATTATGTTTATTTGGTAAGTAAATGTGTAAAAATTAATTTATCTTTGGTGTACATTCATCCTCTTTAATATTGTTTTCTTTCACCTCCATACAAGGGTAGATATTCATCATTCCTTATTGGTGCATCACCTCCAGTAGATTAGGTTTACCTTTCTTACATCCTTCTTCCCTATCTCCTTGGCAAATTTAGGGTATGATTTATTATAGTTTCTCTATAATTGGTGAGTGGTGATAGATATAGGGATAGGAATCCAACCTTATCTGGAGAGCTTTCTCGATTGCAAAGTCTCATACTTTGGGAAAAACTCTATGTTGTGAAATCACACTGACTATCTCAATCCTCCAAATTTCAAACAATCAGAAGTGTTTTGATTCCGCATCAACAATTATAGTATGCCCGGTGGGACCGAGAAGTCTCTTTCACAAACTTTGAAGGTATTTTCATGAAATTTGAGTTTCAAACTTAGAAGATTTTCAATTTCGAACCTTTCACCTCATAAGAAGAGTTTTGAAATCATATTTCAAGGGATTTGCATGAGCTAAATGAGTCCAAATTTCACTAGTTGATAGATCAGAACTTAATCTTCAAAAGGGTGTGACCTTTAGATTTTTCAATTTTTGACTTTTGAAATTACTGAGTTTTTCCATTTTGGGATTTTGGGATTTCACATTTTGGGAGTCCTTCGATTTCGGACATTTTGAAATTTAGACTTCAAAAGTTTGATTTCATATTTCAGTTTTTTGCTCATTTTGGAGATTTAAATTTCTCCAGGTTTGGGATTCTCTACATTTCGAGATTTCGGTATTGGCAGTTACAAATAAGAATTTGACCTTCGAAAACCAGCATTCAAGTCCTTCAAGGTGTTATCTTTATTTTTCAATATTTTGTGTGTGTCTTGATAAAACCCAACCTTCAAGAGGCTCCCTTTCCCAACACATATGGCGACTCTGAGGGCTAGAACTCACCAGTTCAGCAATAGTGGTTTTCAAGGTATATGAGAAGGATCCAAACTCGTTCACAAGCAAGAGAGGAAGGTAATTTTGAGTACTTACAATTATCTCCACGAAGAAGTACGAGATGAAGAAGGCCATGGAGATAACCATCTCCTCCAAGTAGATCATTATTTACACCTCCACCCAGCAAACCCTTCCTTCAAATAAATAGGGTTCTTCGTTTGAGAAAAATGGCACATCAACAACAACTACCACCGTAACCACCAAATCCTTATGTTCACTTTACAGGAAGTAGCCCATTGACACTTAATGCTCAAAACCCTATCCCAGTGGCAGCACTAAAAAATATTCCTTATTTCACTAGGGATAATCACACAACTCCTGTTGATCATATTAATGACATTGCAAACATCTATATTATCCACAAAATAAATGAAGTAGATGTTGTAGTCAATTTATTAGCTTCCTCATTCAAAGGAAAGACGTTACAATGGTTTAGGAGTTTGACAGTAGGTTCCATTAAAAATTGGGACCATAAATGCACAACTCTCTACAATTAGTTCAGAGAAAGAGGAGATAATTTGTCTTTATTGGAAGAATTAACAACAATCGAGAGGGCTCCTAATGAGTAGATGACTGACTTTGATTCTGATTCTACCAATCATGGGACCAAATTTTGTTTGTCATTAGGCCAGCAACAAAAGGTGCATTCCTCTACTTTTTGAAGGATTTGAATTCAGATATAACAATGATGATCTAGTCCATGGGAGGAACAACACTACCAGATGCCTATGACATAACTATCAAATCTGAAAACTGCTTGATTCAAGCTGGAAAGTTAGCACCAAGGCCACCAATGCCTCTATATCCAGAGACAGGAACTCCTATAAAAATCCAAGCACCTGATTTAAATCATATTCTGGCTCCAAGAAATAAAATCAATGGCAAGGTTTCCACTTCTTCAAGTAATCCATTCAAAAACAAAGAAATTACGAAATATTTGCAAGAAATAGCAAAAGGGCAGCAAGAAATAGTCAAGGTGCAGCAAGCTTTCAGTAATGAGTTAGTTGCTATAAAAAGACAACAGGCTCAAATCTTAAGACCATTTCAGCCTCAAGCTCAAGTAAGTAGGCCTCCTTTTCAATCAAATAGGCCACCAGTTCAAGCCCCAAACTAGAATTAAAACAAAGAGAAACTTCCCACTGCTAGGTATTCTCAACCCTATAATCCGAATATAGTTTCAAACACTAAGGCTTTAGTCCCAATGAAAAACAACATCACATGGGAATATGAGTGGTATGGCCAACCTTATGATCAAGAAGCATACTTTCATGATCCATAAAATCAAGCTCTAGTAGTGCAGACCATAGGTGTGTCTCAAGATCCAGTTGGAGAATAAAACCAACAACAGACGAACACACAGGAAGCCCCTCAAACTGAAACAACATTGGTCAATTATCAAGTAGAATATTTTGTGGAATTAATCAACCACCTTTCCAAGGTGTGGCCACCAATACATGTTCAAAGAAGAGAAACATTGAGGAAGTACAACCATCAATTCCAAGCATTTCTCAACCTTCTACCATGCCACAAGGAATTATTAGGCCGAGTGCAACTCTGGATACACAAAGTCAGCCTAAGAAATCTTCTGTAACAGTCCCAAATGTGCAAAACTAGCCTAAGACCCCAATTGCAGCAACACATGTGCTGTAACATCCCAATTTCTTGTAAGTTAAATTAACTATAGTTAAGTCTAATCTGGATTAGATGATATCATCATTGTGTGTAAAATTCATTTGGTTCATCATGTCATGACCCACAGCTTCTGCTATACGGCATGACACTACTGAACAGGTAACCCCACACCCACCTTGATGATCCTTCCTAAATGTGATTAGGCCTTGATCGTAGGTAAAATAGTTCATAAATGATAGCGAATCTTTTGGTTATTTGTATTTTGATTACTTTATTTTAATCAGTTTGGTCATCTTTTGGTTTTGTTCAAATTTTTCAATGACCTTGATGATAACTACCTATTTTATTTGACACTGCTATATCAAGCCAACATTATGAGAATATATATGAATTATTATTTAAGGACTTGGTGATTTTTGTTTATTGGAATGTTTTATATAAAACCTGGAAATTTAACTAATTATTATGGTAATTTATTATTGGAAATATGTGGACTTGTATTATGAAGATTAATTTTAACTTAACCATTAAGTTGGGTAACAACTAAAATAAAATTAAAAATAAATGAAATATTAATTAGTATATATATTTTAGAATGATTTGGCATATAAGCCAAAAAAAATTATTTATTTATTGATATTTACGGGTTTCATAAAGTGAAACACCTTCACATGGCACCAAGTGTGTGGCATGCACTAATGCATGTACCGACATTGGGAAGCCCAAAAATTATTCAATATGCTGCCCAACTATAGTTTCTTTCATTATATTTTTCTTTTATTTCTCCTTTGTTTGTTTTCATTCTTCTCTTCTAGGATACCTATGTGAGTTTTGGAGGAAGGAAGGATTCAACTTGTTGGAACTAGAAAAGTAAGAGGTTGTTGATTCTGGGTTTACTTCAAGCATGAATATCTGCTTCCTTCTTTGTTGCATTATTTTTAAAAAATGAGGAAAGACACATTCTGTATTAATGGCAATCAAAGGAATTTTTGGACAACTTTTGATTTTGTTTCTTGGAGATGAAATTTAAAAAGGAAATTGATGGATTTTGTATTCTCTTAATTTTTCTTGTGTGGTTTTAACTAAACCTAGAAAAAAAATGGAGATGGGGTTTTGGGTTTTTTATCTGCAAAAATAAAATAAAGAAATGAAAGTTGTTAAAATTCTTTCTTTGCATTAAAATATATTGTACCCAAAAAAAAGGGGAGTTGGGTTTTTCTGTATTAGAAAAAAGGAAAAAATTGTTTTTTTGAAGATGGGTGTTCCAAATAAATTTATTTTTCTATTTAAATTTGATTTCTGGAAACCCAAATCGATTTCTGCCTCTGGGTATTATTACACTCAAACATAAATTTATTTGTACAAGCAAAGCGATTTTTGGGTAGTGTGAAAAACGTTTTTGCCAGGTATTTCATCATTTTGCTTGATATATTAGTTTTTGGATTCTAATAATTGCTAAGCAAAAAAATTAATGCGGGAACAAATTGATTTAGATATGTACTAGTTGATTTGCCTGTAGGTTTAATTTTATTACCGGATTTGAAAAAAAGTGGTAAGAGTCTTTGCAAGATGACTTTGTTTTCCTTAAAAGATTTAGTTATAGGAAGTGTTAGAAACTTATTGTTGTTATTATATGTAAATAGACTACAAAATTATCATCTTGTGGTATGTGGGTCAATTTGTTTTGTTGATCTGCTCATTACCAGAAAGAACATGTTAAAATGATTTAATAGTGGTGTTTTACACTGCTTAGTTGGGTTGTTCATATATATAAATGTGTGTGTGTGTGTGTTTTGATAGTTTGAAATGAAGATATTGTGTGTTTTATATAGCTGCTCACTAACTGGAAATAATATAGTTAATTTCTCTTATTAATATTTAAATATGTACCATGTGAAGCATGATTTACTTGCGATTATAATCTGAATTCAGATGTTGAATGATTATGGTGTGATTACTTTTATTTTGTGATGGTAACTTATTAAAAATAAGGAAAAAAAAAATGTGTACTCTTCTTAAGCATATTGTTCCTACAATTTATGAAAAATTTTAAATGTCATATAATTATTGCTTGAAGCTGAAATAAGGATGTCTTGATCCTTGTGATTAGAGGGAAACATGATTTCTAAAATAGAAATTGATTGTTCTATTTGTGTGCATCCATAGTTGTATCTTGATGGGAAACATGTAGTAATGCATTCTCAATTGTATTACCATGCGCTTGTTGATAAAACAACATGTATATCTTTTCACATTTTATTAAATAATTGCATCATAAAATGGAGTTAATGTTCATGTCAGTTCATTTTGAACTGACATCATACCACTACTCATAGTCTTGCAGGACAATTAGCCATCACATTCGAATATGCGGAAAATCATGACTTGTGAAGTTTTATCGTAGCATGGGTCAAAATGAGTTACTTGGATTTCAATTTATAGAAGGATGTTATCCTAGAATTTTGACTGAATTTATTGGGATCTTGGACCCATTGTAAATATTCAAACCTCACTATGTGAGAGTTACCATACCAGTTTTATATTTCGTCTTGACGGCATAAGTAATTTATGGTTTTAATTAAGAGATGACTACTTGTATGTAATGATATCTCAATATGAGTAAATGATAAATACTAGAATTGAGAAATCTTACTTATCATAAATTGTTAAATATATATTATTTGATAGTTATCAATGTATGAAGCCAATAATTGGACAATTATTGTAACATTCAATTGTCTTTTAATTTTTAAAATTAAATAGCTATTTAGTGGTGTAGTTAATCGGAGGAACATATATATATTAATATATATTTAATTCTGCCTTCCGGTAAACTTGGTATTAATAAGTTAAGATTGTAAATCCTATTGTATAGAGGATGAAAGAGTATCGTTATTAAAAGGTAATTTAAGGTTAAAAATTGAACATCAGGATAAGAGAAACTAAATGGGAAGGTAAATAGATGAAAAGATCCATTAGGCATATTAAGGGATAAGTACATGCGGAATGTTGATATAGTTTCATTTCAGCATAACGAATGTACTTATCTCATAATGATCCTAGTTGGCCTTTGGCATCTATCTCGACATAAACTCTTGCAAGATAGGTTTAATTGGAAATAAAGTAAATACAAAATATCAAGATCTAGATAACTATGAAAGGGATAGTTGTGAGGTGGCAGTAGACTTAAAACTCATAAGACTAGTGTGTTGTCTTGAGTTTAGCCGTAACCTGCATGGCGGATAACTTTGGCCAAAGTAATGCATTGATGGTTATGCATTGTCTGATCACCTAGTCCTCTAATTAAATAAAAATTATTAGTAACCTGATCATGGGAAGTTGAACACTGAACATGAGGTAGGAAATGGTTAGATACCAGGATACGAAGCTGAAAATACAAGCTTCATGGTAGACCCAAAGACTTTCACATGGTTCCCATGACCAAAAAAGGTTGAGCCAAAATGCTAGTAAGTATTGTCACTCGAAGTAGTGACGAAGGGAGATCGTGGAGATCTTGATACACCCTTCTCAGTTACACATGGCTTACATAGATGTTATCAGATAGATCAAAAGAACAAATTTGATTTAATGAATTTGATTAAATAAATTTATACAATTGCATTTGTGTAATTTGTTATTATGTTTTAAAAAATCCTCATTTTTTCCAGCTCTTGTATTTTTTGAGTGTTACAAGTGCCTATTCAAATGCAAGAAAGAGTTGTACCAGCTGAGGGGCAATACAAAGAGAGCCCATCTCCTTTAAATATTATTGACCAAATGAAGAAAACACTTGTGAGTATTTCCATGTGGGAATCCCTTGCAATCCCAGGACAACGGGATTTACTGCAAGATGTCATGACAAATTGGTCTGCTCCAAAAGAGTCATCCAAAGATTAGAAAAAGGTTCTTACCAATGCAATGCAGCAAGATGGAGGTCAACCAAGCAAGAATTTGAAACCTCCACCTTTCTATGTCTTGTTGATTTTTAGAGATCTAACTTAGTGCACAATTGCATGATTGATTCAAGAGCAAGTATCTCAGTAATGCCAAATCAAATAACCAATAATTTGGGCTTGAAATATGAACCGGTACTAAAAGGAGTAGTGCAATTGGATGGGATGGCAGTAGGGATAGTTGGAGTGATCAAGGAATTGAGATTAACACTACATACTTGCCCCAATGTCACATTCCTACATGATGTGTCTGTGATTGATCTTCTACCACTCTTCGCCTTATGCTTGTCAAGATATTTCATGGCCAATATTGGTGGATATCTATATGCAAATTGGTCACACATGCTATTTAGAACGAGGTATGGAGCTAATTGCCAATTTCCAAATTGAGCCTCATATGCCAAGTCTAATCAATGAAAATTGTTCCACATTTTATCAAGAGGATTGTTGATATATCCAGGAAGAAGAAACCAAGGTGGATAATATTTTGGATTTAATACTTGATGATTGGGCCCAAAAAAGGCATGCTTTTGATCCATACAAGGAGATGGAAGAAGTTGAATTAGGAGTATATTACATACATGAAGAAAATTCACCCATTCCCAGCCTCACCAAGTTGAAAGGAAAGGATGACAACGAGGTTTGGCAATTGTTTTTCGATGGTTCGAGAAGTAGACAAGGTGTCCGGGGAGGTGTGATGTTGGTGTCTCCACAAAATTTCAAGTACTAGTCATCTTTCAGGTTCCAGTTTACATGCTAAAACAACACATCCGAGTATGAATCCCCAATTCATGGAATTTATTGTTTCAGAAAAATAGGTACAAAGAACTTGCAGGTGTTTGGGAATAATAAGCTGATCACAAATCAAGTCAGGGACAACATGATGTAAAGAATGATCTTTTGAAGAGCTACAAAAATAGGGTATGGGATCTCTTTTAAGACTTTGAAGCATTCAACATTAGGTCCATACCTAGGAAGAAAAATGAAGCTGTTGATAGACTTGCAGCAGTTGGGGCAAAATTTGATGTGGTGGATAGTATTAAAAGAGATAAAATGAAGCCCCATATTCATGTGATTGTAAGGCTAGCAGTTCCAGAAAGTAAAACAAGTTGGCAAGTGTTTGACAACGATCAATAGATCATTAATTTCTTGCAGGAAGAGGTTGATTTTTCAGCTAGAAATCAGGAAAAACTAGAGCAGCAGTATGGGAACCAAGTAGTGCAGCTGCAAAAAAACAAGCTTCCCAAAGTCTTGGTTACATTGGATTCCATCTTCAACCCAATTGATCAATTCCAAAAGGAAAATTATAACATACAAGTTAAGGGAGAGGATTCGGAACCAATTTTAGTTAGGAAAGGCATGACACTCCAAATTGGCAAAGTGGCCACCAAGCAAGAAATATATGGGTTCATACAACTTTTCCAAGAGCTTTCGGATGTCTTCACCTGGAGCTATGAGGAGTTGTGAGGTTTTAATCCAAAACCGGCACAACATACAATAAAACTAGATCTAGATGCTAAACCCATCAGGCAAAAACAAAGACCAGTCAACCTAGAAGTTGATAGAGGAAAGCATTATATTTCCAATTAAGCATTCAAGTTGGGTTGTAAATTTGGTGATGGTTAGGAAGAAGAATGGAGGAATCAGGTTGTGCATGGAATTTCGAGACCTGAACAAGGAATCTCTCAAGGACCATTATCCACTCCCTTCAATGGAGAAAATCTTATAGGTGGTATCCGGTTCATAAATATTATCTCTCCTATAGGGATATTCAGGGTACAATCAAATAATGGTAAAACAAGAAGACCAATTTAAGATAGATTTCACAACCAAGTGGGGCACCTATGCCTATAAGAAGATTTCATTTGGATTGTCAAATGTCGAATCCACTTTCCAAAGGGAAATGGACATGGAATTCAAAGGAATGGTCAACAAGATAGTGATGGTGTCTCTTGACGATATCACTGTGCTCTCCAAGAACACAACAGATCAAATTTTTCATCTGAGACAAGTATTTTAAAGCTGTAGAAGATTGAGAGTTTCTTTAAACCCGAAAAAGTGTGTGTTCCTCGCTCATGAAGGAAATATTCTAGGCCATATTGTATCAAAGTAAGGGTTAACTATCGACCCAAAAAAGAGTTGAATAAATTAGAGCATTGCCCTTTCCAAGCTAGAAGCAGACTCTTCGGAGTTTTATAGGAAGAATCAATTTTTTCCATAGATTTATACCAAACTTTTTTGCCCTTATGAAAACAATTATGCAGATGTTGAAAAATAACATGACATTTAAGTGGACATTTGAGGGTAAAGAAATTTTTGAGGCTATCAAAGAGGCTATATCCCAAGCTCTAACTCTTATCAAAAGAGAATTTTCTAAGGACTTCATACTCTATGATTTAGGTGGTTCGGACATGATTTCCGCAAACCTAGTACAACAGAACAAAGAGGGATCTAAGAAGCCAATTACATTCTTCAACCAAGCTCTGGAGGATTATGAATATAGGTAATCCTTAATTGAGAAGCATGCTCTCATAGTAATTAGGAGCCTAAAAAATTTCAAGCATATAGTCTCAAAAAATAGGATTCAATTGATGGTGTCATACATGGAAATCAAATATTTCCTATTGAATAAGAATTTAAACAAGAACCGTGTAGGATGGATCACTCGTGTCATGGAATATGACATTGAAATTAAATTCACCAAGCTAGTTCATGAGAAAGGACAATGTGAACAACTGGCCTCAAGTCAACAAGTTAAAATAGGTTATAGGAAATAAGTTGTGTTGGTGCTACAGGATAATCAGGAGCAAGTAAATGATGATGTGCCTATTCCTTATTAGACTCAGGATATGATACACTTTCTACAAATAGGACTATGCCCTCCAGAAATGAGAAAATATAAGAGGAGATACTTCAGACTATAGGTCATTCTGTATGTTCTCGTTGATGGTGTCTTGTTCAAGAAGGACATCAATGGAGTTCTATTAAGGTGCATTGGAATAGGTCAAGTTGAGAGGGTTCTATAGGATTTTCACGATGGAGAGGAAAGAGGTCATTTTTCCCTTTAGGTAACAATGCTCAAAATAATGAAGGTGGGTAATTATTGGCCCACGGTGTTAAGTGATTGCTACTCTTAGATCAAGAAATGTAAAAAATGTTCCCTTTTCACAGGCAAGGAGAAGTTAGCATCACTTCCATTGCACCCAATTTCAGTCAACCAAGCATTCATACAATGGGGATTGGAATTCACCGAGGTCATCAATCCAAACTTGGACCAAGGCCATAAGTGGATTCTCGCAGCAATGGACTATTTTACCAAGTGGACCAAGGCGGTGGCTCTTAAGGAATTAATGAGTCTAGTGTACTAGACTTATATGAAGGAATAGTGATGAGGTTTGGAGTACTAGCCACTATTATTTCAAACAATGCATTGATGTACTAGGTTCCAAGATCATAGAATGGGTTGTTAGGAATGGGATATATCTTAGTACATCTTCCAACTATTACCCAGAGGGTAACGGACAAGAAGAGTCTACAAAGAATAATTTGTTGAAGATCACAAAGAGGAAACTTGACAAAAAATGAAAGAACATGGCATACTAAGCTCAAAACTGTCTTGTGGGCTAATAGGATAACACCAAAAAGGTCAATCGGTAGCTCTCCATATAAGTTGTTATACAGGAAGGAAGCAATGCTACCCATATCATTGGATCTCATGAGACATTTGGAGTTGTCAAATTTTAAACCTATGGAAGCTAGGTATGCAAAGTTGATGGAATTGAAGGAAATCAAAGAACATGTTGTGTAAACAATGGAGAAAGACTAGGCCCTAGTCAAGAGGTGGTTTGATAAGAAAGCAAAAGTAAGGATCTTCCATGAGGGGGACCTAGTTCTGAAGTGGGATGCAGATCAGGAAAAACCGGGAAGGCATTCCAACTTCGATGCCATTTGGACTGGCCCCTACATGATCATTAGATGCAAGAGTAGCAATTCCTTCCAGTTGGCTACCTTGGATGGAGAGGAACTTCTGATTCTAGTTAATGGAATCTATCTTAAACATTGCTACTGAAAAGGAAAAAATATCACCCCTGTACATATTAGATTAGGATTTTAATTCCTCTAAGTGCGTATTCACATTATCTTGTTGTAAGGTTTCAATTTACCTAAGTACTTTGACATAGGTTTTGTTTCTCCTATATTGTATCATTCTGCATTCAATGTGCTTCTCGGATGAAGTGTTGTAATAGAAAAGAAGTTCATACTTGTGGGAAACAATTGTGAATCTTGAAAGAAAATAAATGCAAAGCAACTAAAATCAGGTTAAGGATAGATTTTGATGGTTTTCATCCTTGAGTCCTTTCGGGTCGATCACAGGAGAACTTCCAGTTACCTCCGCTAAATTGGGAAACAACCTCCAGCATCATGTCAAAGAGTGGAACTTTAAGAAGAAGGAAAAAATCTAAATTTAATAGAGTTTTGTGATGTAAAAAACTTAAGAATTTCCTTATTCAAAACTCTACAGTGTGTAATACAGGCCAAACGTCATCAGTCGTGTGTTTCATACTTGGCAGAATTAGGTTTTTGGGACATTCCACTTCAGTCTTGTAGAGCAGGGTGACAAAGCGAAACAAGAGAAATTTTTAATTCAAGGCAATTTTCCACTCTCACAAATCTTAATTTTAATATTTTCTTATGAAGTTGAGAATGCGATAAGAATAACATATTCCGCAGATCAGGTAACCTCTGAGTTTTGGTTTCATTAGATTCAGGACCAGTTACAGATATTTATTGACTTTGTACCCAATAGACATGATAAGGCTACTGGTACAAGAATGTCTAGCAGGCAGACGTACCCGTAAGTCACCAAGTTGTTGACTATTTTCCCCCCCAGACAAAATTAGCCAACCTGGGCCCACATCGGTCCAAAATGAGCAAAAATTGGTAAAATTGTGTCAAGTCTAAAAAATCCCCATACTTAGCCCCATCAGGCCTCCTACATGTGAAAATTCAAAAAAATCCTGAAAAGCGGGCCCTAGAGGTTAACATTTGCGTTTTATGCCTCAAAGGGCCATCAAGCTCAAAGGGAGATCACCAAGTAGCTCAGAGAGCTGGCTGGTCACATTGGGCAGGTGCATCAGAAGTGACTCGCCGAGTAGCTCAGTGAGCCGAGTTATGAAGTAAGCTCATCAAGCCATTTCTTGTGCAACACAGGGAGTTCAAGTTTGGCTCGTGCATAGACTCGATTGGTTCCTTGAGGAGCTCATGTGAATAATCCCATAAGGTGAATAAGCAGGTTGAGATGACTCAGCCATGGTGGATCATTGGGAAAAATAATGTAGATAGCTCGGCTCCACATATGAGCTCTTAGAACTCATTGATAGGTATGGCAGGTTGAACGAGCCAACTCGCCTGTAGAAGCTCGCATATGTGGGTTTGGTGGAGGATGAAATCACTCAATGTGAGATTGAAGTTGGCATGGTAATAAATGGAAAAACTAAGGGTTTTGAGCTTAGTGGATGTTGTAACAGTGGAATGGCGATGTATCGACAGCGGTGCAAGTTGAATGAAGTTGGTAAAATACGATTCAACTCGCAAAGATAGATACATGGGGTTGAACTACGATTCTCGGTCGAGATGATGCCCTTGATAATGTTCATAGGAAAATGGGAGGCCTATTAAGGGTGATTCAAGGTTGACTCAGCCATGCAGATAGGAAACTCAACTCGTGTTTGAAGCCTGTGAGGGAAAAGTATAGATGGCTCAATGGGGAACTTGCTTCGGTGACTTGTGGAATTCTTTAGGCATAGATAGGCCGGATTTGAGAGTTGAAAAACAAAAGTTCGGGCTTGACAAGTTGATCAAGTAGAAAAGGAAGCTCAATGTAAAGCTAATCATGAAAATTCAAGGTCGAATTTGGAACCTAAGCAAGGGGTGCTCTCAAAGTTTGTTTCAAGATTGTACCGGTGAGAAACTCTGAAAAAATGAGTGATAAATCTCTTAAAGCAAAGAGACAAAACTATGATGAGTGGGTGACATGGCATGGCGAGATAATTTTGGGGTCAGCACATTCAAGGAATTATTTTGGAGTTGGAGTAGGTAAATCCCAACATGGGCATGGCATAGAGTTTGACAGGGGAAGGCCCGAAAGACTGAAATTACATGAGTGACGTGGCGAGATGGGATCCTCTTTGGAGGTTGAGAATTTCAGGTTTTAGGGAATGGAAACATTGGAGGTGTCTTTCAAGGTTGGCACGATGAGAGGCCCGAAATGGGTGTAATGAGATCTCTGAAATAATTGGGCCCGAAGCCCGGAAACCAATTAAAATCCTACCCAATCTTTGAAGCTGCCAAGTCGTGCATTGGAAGTTGAGTCATATTGGACATGGCGAGTGTTAGGTGGGGGTTGATACACTGAGTTGGCATGTGGTAAAGGGAGTTGAGCTTGGTGAAAGTGATGAAGGGGCTGCTGCATTGGGGAGATAAACAGTTTGGTAGTTGGTAGAATAGCTCACTGGAGCTTGAAAACCCTAGACCATACCCCAACTTCAAACTACCATATATTGAGAAAAATTTAACCAAAATTTATGAATTTATACTTATTGGAAAGGATTTTTATAGGAAAATTTGATGGTGATGACTAAATCTAGTCATCAGGAGGATAAACGAAGGAAAAAACTAGTCAAACATCCATGGTGAAAATGGTATATCTTCCAATGTACTCAATCATTTCTTACAAATTTACAGTCGTTGGAAAGGTGCTTTTAGGATTTATAATATGGGATCAATGAATTTAAAATTTAAGGGGTTCTGAACCTCTAAAAATGGTGAGAAATATAGTGGTAGGTGAATTTCATTAATGGGGTTGGTGAAAAGTAGGGACATCATGAAGCTACATGAGCTAGACTAGACCAAAGATGCAATCACGACAGGTTTCTTCAAGCACAAGGCACACCATTAATGAAATCGGAGATTTTGGAGATCTGAATGCACTCATTAAAGGATTAAAAAATGATTTTTTGAAGGATTTTGGGGTAAATTCAGGATTTTTTTCTCTCTCTCCTCTGTAAAATTCTTCTATAAATTTTATTGAGGGCCACAGTTCAAAAGTTTTGATTTTTTACCTTTGTAACACCCTTCTCTTCTTGTTTGTAAGGAAATTTGTGAAGCTCAAACCTCCTAGTGAAATTGTAATGCAGTTTTATGCCTCTTGGCTCTTGTAATGCGTTATGTCTACTTTTGGAGCAATAAAACAGATCTATGGATGTTCAACAACCCTCTTTTATGTTATTGTGTTCCTTCTGACCTATCATTACAATCTAGGTAACTGTGCATGTTTTATTGTCATTGCAATTATTAGTGGATTGTGTTTATTTGGTAATTAAATGTGTAACAATTAATTGATCTATGGTGTGAATTCATCCTCTTCAATATTTTTTTCTTTCACCTCCATGCAAGGGTAGATATTCAGCATTCCTAATTGGTGCATCCCCTCCAGTGGATTAGGTTTACCTTTCTTGCATCCTTCTTCCATGTCTCCTTGGAAAATTTAGGATAGGATTTAGAATAGTTTCTCTACAATTGGTTTGGTGATAGATCTAGGAATAGGAAGTCGGCCTTCTCTGGATAGCTTTCTTGATTGCAAAGTCTCATACTTTGGGAAAATCTCCATGTTGTGCAATCACACTGACTATCTCAATCCTTTGAATTACAAACAATTAGGGATTTTGTGATTCCACATCAACAAGGCCTATACAGAATAAGTGAGGAATCCACAGAAGGAGTGACACCCCATTAAAAATGAAGAACTCATGTTTTTCGATCAGGGACAAAGGATTCTAAGGAAAGGGTTATATAAGAAGAATTTGGTTTAAAATGATAGATAAAAGGAGAAGAAAGATGAGTAGTAAATGTAGGAATGGAGACATTAAGACTAGATGATCCTATGGAGGTACGACGAGAAGAAGTGGGAATAGAAGATATTGTGATAGACGAGGACCCTAATATTCAAAGCATGCTCTCATGATAAGCCCTATCAAATTTGGAATCTAAGAGGACATCAAGGACTATTTTTACATGACTCGCATTATCATGTAATTTAGTACGGAAATTATATAGAGCATCAGGTTGTTCTTGGTCAACATTAATATCTTCATCACAGGGATTCTCACCATCAAAAACATATACGTCTTCTAACATGAGTAGACATTTATAGAGGATTTTCACTCATAGGTAGAAAGGAGGCCATGGATTTTGTAAATCACCTCCCATATCCACCTTTCTGACTCAGTTGTGAGGGATTGAGTTGGCTATGGTAAGTTTGAATTCCCTTTCTTAACATCATGCTTATGATCCAATTAATTTGGAAAATGAAAATAATAAAATAATAATGATAACTTTGTAAATGTCCTTTCACAAATAAACTACCTAGAATCAATAGAGTGTCTTCATGAACCTGAATGGCGTGTTGATGTCCTTTTTCTTTTACAAGTTTAGTTTTTGGAATCAAAATCTCATCCTCGATTTTCTTGTATAATTTTAATAAGATGGTAATAATAATATTGTCTTTGTATACATATATGAAACTCTTAAATAAAAGTATAAATAAAAGATATTATTTTAAACTAATGCAATGAAATAAACATAAATATATATGTGGGGACATATATACATGTTGGATTAAAATGATTTAAAAAGATAATAATAATATAATAAAACAAGCCTTGTGGAGGAAGAAATAGGGCAAGAGGAGTTCTATGTTTTTGTTTTTCTTATCTTCTTTTTTTTCCTAATATGAGTGACCACCACCATGGAGGAAGGGTTGGTTTTAAACCAGATATGGACATCCATCAAAGCGTAGAGGAAGAGTAATTTTATCAGATGTTTATTAGTTGTTTCCCTTATATACATAGATGCAAAGATAGGAACCTGGGTGAATTAATGAACACATGTGGGTTGTATTTGTTGAAACAACATCTATTCTATATAAGGATGTACATCCAATTATTAGCACTCCCAGTCTTAGATTGAAAATAAAGGACCTTGGAAAAGGAGATCAACATCTACCAAAGCACTAAGGAATTGAAGTTTTGTCATAGGTTATATATATATATAAGTGCATTGACTAACATGTATGCAAAATGTTGAAGATTGCATTTGGTACCTAAACTGTTAGAAAAATTGTCTTGAAGAAATGCGACTTTCTTGGTTTGAGAGGTCTGCAATGGTTAAAGATATGTGGGAGGCATTTTTCGGTTGTGTGCTTTAAGAAGGTTGTGTCGTGCCTTATTAAAAATGTGGACCTCCTTACAAAATTCTAAGTGCATCCCTTCCAACATACTCCCAACTTGTGCCTAATATGGAGCTTTGTAACAGACTACATAATCCCATTAATCACAATAGTAGAGAATTGAATTTTTGTATTATATTGTGATATTGAGATTGGTAGTTGATGGAATTGGTATTGTGTGATTTTTTTGTAGCGTTGAAAATGTGGAAACATAAAAAAGGCACATGTAAACTATTTGATAAAATCCTTGAAACAATGGTGTTTTCATGGATAAAAATGATTAATGTGTGCACAAAAATGGCTTTTTTGAATAGATTTTAGGTGTTCTCATGATGATTCATATTGAATGGTTAGAAGCCAAACATCATATCCTTTTTCAACATCAGTTGGCCATTTTGTTTTTTTTTTTCATTTATGTCAACCCCCACTAATGGAAAAAGGTGTCATTGTCTAGTATGAGTCCTTATATGATGTTATTCAGATGTCGATGAATGAGTGGTAGTGTCAAGTTCTTGTGAGTTCAGTGTAGTCCCAGTGCATGGTTGAGTGAGCTAAGTCACTATTTGAGCTCCTATGGGGTGATTTGGTGTTTTCATGATGTCATTAATATTCAATGAGGTGTGTTTAAGATGTACATGGGTCTTTATATGGTCAGCAAGGTCAAGTCATGAGGTTGTCAACATTGAGTCAGGCCATTCCAAGATTGTTTCTAGCCTTGTAGCCAGGGAAAATTTTAGTGGTGAATATTCATAATTTGGTGAATAGTAGGATTTTGGGAATTTGATGTTGGATATTTTTATGACCACGGCGAGTGGCCCAGGTTTTTCCCAAAAACTCCAAAAACAATAATCTATCCCATGTGAATAGCCAATGAATTTCGAATCCCAATGTATATTTTTATATTGAATCGTCATGTGATCTACAGGCCGAGATTTTAAAACATTCTTTGATCACCAAGAAATATATGGAACCTTATTGATCCTTTGGGCTCATTCTCCGACATGTGTGTGTATATATATATATATATATATATATATATATATATATATATATATATATATGTATATACTCTAGAATCACTAAACAATACAAAGTTTAAAGGTTTTTTAAATCATTTCCGATTTATCTCTCTCTCGAGCTAGTGCTCTAAAAAACCTTGTTGTATATTTTGTTCTCCCTTCTTTTTCTTCTCTATTTTGTTGCACGTATCTTCTCTATTATCCTTCTTTATACATTCATCTTGCGAGATCTTGCTCTGAATATTCCCCCTTTTTCTATTTTATTTGCTTCATATAAAAAGGTGCAAATATTTATATATATACACTGCCTCCACGTATCATTCTTTTGGCCTGAACCGTACATGATGCCATTTCCAAAATAGTTAAACTCAGGGCTCAAAGTCCATCAGAGCCCATAACAGTGTAGAGTGGAAGAATGTTGCGACTTGTCTTGCCAAGGACCGTTGATCGTCCTTTGATCCTTCCATAACCAAAAACTGGACCCAAAATCTTTACCTATTTTCATTGAATCAGGGGCGTGAATTCCAACTAGTTTTAGGAGATTCACCATTCGATTTCCAACTATTTTTTATATTTTTACCATTTTCTCTATAAGAATGAAACTAGCTACAGGGTTATTTTCCAAAACTATGAAAATGGTTACAGGGATATTCGCCACGGTTTCTATAAGTTTTTTTAGGGGGCTTCCTTAAAATTTTCCCTTCCTGGAGCATGAAGAATGAGGTAGATTTATGATTTTTTGATCAAATAAATATTGTTGGAGCATGGTTGCAGTATGGTGGCAGTGTACCTAAGGTGTTTGATGACTTTCAGGTTAGTATTCAGTGGTATGATGCATTTACATGGTCCTTGGGAAGCAACAAGTGAGAAATAGGTAGTTTGGCATAGGTAAGTCACAATGGCTAGAAAGTTTGATGAATATATGAACTATATGGTGAATATGGATAGTTATAGTATTTTTTCATGTTGTTTCAAGCCAAAATTCAGGTCATTATGAAGAATTAATTTGAAGAAATGCAAGTTTTAGCAAAACCAGGTAAGTTTGAGTGTGTTTTTAAGACAAAGTTAGACCTTCTGATGCTCGCTGTGAATTGTGTTATTTACATGGGGACCTGATATCTTTGGGGTATATTCTTAGGTAAATTATGAATCTTTCACAAAATAATGAGGTGGTTGAATAATCACTTTTTTATTAACGATCGTTCAGAAGCTAACGTGGTTTGAAACCCTAGCTAGGAGCAGCTTGCAGAAAAGAGAGTATATCATCCCATTTTTTATTGGTTCCTCAAAATTTATGATTTTTTGTTTTATAGTACTCTAAGAGGTTTCTATAAAGGTATGGTAGTGCTTGTGACGGTATGTAGGCCCCACCTAAATATGTTTGTTTATGAAGAGTTGTATTTTGAGAAGAAAGTTGCCAATTGAGGTATGAGATAAATTTCCATTTACGAAATCCAAGGATTTTTTATATATTTTAGTGGATTTTTAAGGTCATGGTTAGAGTTAAAAAGTGAAAAGTGTGCCCTATCTTTATTGACTAGTTTTTGGGGTAGTTTGGAGCAGCCTTTAGTAAAATTGAGATTACAGGAGCTACATGGGGAGTTAGGACTCCATTCAAGTTTTGTTGTGAATATGATTCAGATATAATTCCATTAGTATATAAAAATTTAATATTGGAAAAGTTATATATAAGTTATGAGCTGTTATTTGAGGCTTAAATATGGAATGTGTTCATTCTAGTAGGGTGTATGTAGCGACAAGAGGTAAAGTGATGAATCTGACTTCTTCATGATTGGTGAAGGTTTCTAATGGATTATAAACCATGTTTAAGTATGTTAAATTATTTGGTTAATATTTAAAGTTGTTTTTGGAATGTTGGAGAAAGTTGGGTTGAGTGGCATTTCTTGAGTCCAAGGAGAGTTAAACAACAGTTTGTAGAGATGGACCTGTTTCAAGGCCTTCCACTTGGAGTTGGAGGATATATTTAATTTTATGGAAATTTAATTCAGATATATTTACAATGAGGTATGGATTGAGTCTTGGTGAGGTTATTTTATGTGTCACTCAGGTCATTTTGTGAAGAAGTTTGTAGTGGCAGTTTCAAGACAATCTTATTGTTGTTGAAGTATTAAGTTGTTTAGAGCAGAAGTTGGCTGAGTTGAAGCTTTATATCACCTGTAAAGTGAAGAGAGGTTAATTTTTCACATATTGAATCAATATGTAGGTCTTGTAAGTGTAAGCAAGATTTTTTATCAATTTATTTTGGAAAACAAGTTTTTGGGCAGCTTGATTTGGTGAAGATAAAAGTGGTTGTGGTTTGAACAGGTGATTGTTTCATGAGATATAACTTTCTTATATGTGTTTTAAAGGTATTGGGATTTCCATAAAGTGGTAAAACTCAATATTTGAGTTCATCTTGAGGGTTCTTGAATTCTAAATTCATATTCAGGTTGTTGTTAGCAATTGTTTAGTGAAGGAAATGAGCTACAGTTGTGCCCATTAAACGAAATAATTTGACTATTTCATGATAATTGTAACCATGGATGATGTTTAAATGTTATTTTAAACATGTGTGATGAATTTTAGAGTATTCCTAAAAATATTTTTTGGATTAGGATATTTTTTCATCCCAATGTAAGGGTTTTAGGATACTTTGGTGCATGGAATGTTATTTTTGGCTAGGCGGACCTAATGCATGTAATTGAATTTTATAAAGGGTTATGGGTCTAATTTATCATGATGGAATGACATTATTTGGGTTTGTGAGTTGAAATGCATACAAAAAAAGGATTTTAAACTCTTTTTGTGAGCTAGTCTTGCATGGATAAAAAGTGTGACCCATAGGTGAGTGAATTATAGGTATGAGGGCATCATTTCAGATCTGATTATATGAGTTACAGGTTAAATACTCGTTGATATTATTTGTGAAATATTTTATATCAAATACAAGTCCAAGAGGCCCTAGAGAGAACAAGTTAAAGAAGGTGTGCTTGAGAGAGGGTTTGAAGGAATTTGGAGCTGAACTTTGAGATCACTATCAGTTGTGGTATCAACATATTTTAAGTGGTCATACTTCATAAAAATATTGTGTGATGTGTCATATTCATACAAATATCTTGCTTTTTGAAATATAAACAAGGGTTTAGGGGTTGGTGTTCCTTGTGAGGTTGGTGGCTAGTAAAGAAATCTCTTGTGATGTGTAATATTCACTTGAGTATTTTTTGTGTGTAATATAAAAAAAACAATTTAGTGGGTTTTCTTCCACTTTATATTTCCCCACTTACATCTTGTGTTACGGTGTTCTTTCTCTTTTTCATGGTAATTTGAATGTATGTTGTATGGTTATTTGCACACACTAATTAATGGATGAATGGTTTATGGTTTAATAAGTAAATCTAAAAAAAATTAAGGATTGATTCACCCCCCCTCTTAGTCCATTATGCTTCCAACAACGTCTCCCTATCTTTGCCAATTGATGGTTGTGGAACATGGTATGGTCAATCTGCCAAAGCATTAGGATAGAGGAGTAACAAGTTTCATTAGATGTTGTGGTTGTTAGAGACATGGTGAATATGCTAGTAAAATGTGGAAAATAGAAAAAATGGATTCATACCATCATGTTGGTCATGTGTTTTAAAATATATATAATAGAAAGAAATGGGTTGTATGGGACAAACCCTTGGCTATGTACGCTTCATTTTTTCTTAGTTGTGTGAAGTTGTGTAGGTTTATCTCTTAAGGGTTGTCAATTTTGCAATGGGATGAGAGATTTATAAAACAAGACATAAATAACCTTTTTAGTGCATGTTTGATCTCGGATCCCCTTGGCTATTTCTACTATTTTAAGGAAACTGTGAACTTTACCCCCAAAATGACAACTCAACTTATGGTAGTGGTGAGTTTTTTTTTTTGCTTGGTGTTTTTAGTGTACAATAATGCTTGTTGTGTACGGGCAAAAAGGGTTTTATAGAAAAGTATTTGGAGCTTCCAAGAAAATACGTTTGGAGAGAATATGGACAGTTTAGAGCTTTGTATTACCCACTTCATTTCTCATAGGCATGGTTGTCTTCCTCCTTTCTTGATTTATGTGCTCCTATTTTTTCCTTTCTTAGATTTATTGAAATAAAATCAATCACACATGTGCTTCAGTTAATTTTACTGAGTTGAAACACCGACATTTACAATGCTTTATCCCCCTCCTACACAACTAGAAGGAAATTTCTTGAGTATAAAAATATTTCATGTTTTACTTCCTTAAACGAATGGACAGATTTAATAACAATTCTATATAATGAAAAAATCACATAAATGTCGAGTCAAAATATTTCTCTATATTAAAACTTCCTTGTGATTACCTTGCCAAAATTTAATAAAATTCTACTTTGGTGATGCACTAAATGCCTCTCCAGACCCCAGAATGGGAAGGTCAAGTTTTGACCTCATTCCCTGTCACGTGAAGTGTTATATGATCAAACCATTAAATGACTCTAATGCCCATTCATGCATTTTTTCACTCCATATAGGAGTCGTTGTTGACCCTTTTTACAACCTTAGATGATTGTTGAAAGTTAAAAAGGTGGTTTGGTTTTGACCTACAATTTAGGCCCTGGGTGGAGAAATAGAATTTGTTTTTTGCATACCTCTAGTATTTTTTCATGTCAATAGTTTCCAAACCTTAGTTCCAAGAAAATAATCACGCAAGCTATATTTATAGGTGAGTTTTGTAGGCCCCCAGTTGTTGGGTGATGAGGTCATTCAGGTGCATTTACGATCAGTAGCTTCAGAAAGATGAGCACGAATTGAACTCATTTCACCAGTTCTTGGTTCTGTCAGCTCTGAGTATTTCCCTACATATAGGGGATTAGGTAGGTATTTGTCTTCTTGTCTGTTTAGGTCTCAAATATTATTTTTTAACACAAATTTTTACCTAATTTTCTAAATTAGACGCTTTAGGAAAACTTGTAACTAAATGAGGAAAATTGGCATATCACCTTATCTAAGAAAAATGTCTTTTAGAAAACCTTGTAAACATGAACACACGACTATATGAAACCTTCTTTTGATTTTTTCTTGAAAATAAATTAATTATCGAAAATGGTGTTTTCTCTCTCCTATCTCTATCTCTTACTCTGCCTAGAATAATGTTACGTATTGTTTCATTACTAATGAAAAACTATGATATCATAAATTGTGCTAGATTGTAGGTAAATGCCATGCCAATAGTTATGTTGACCATGTGGTGGATGTAGGTACCCAGGAAAAGTAGATAATGGTAAAGTTACTTGTGCTTTTGTAATATGGGATTATCTTTGGAACACATGTAATATTAAATGGATAGATCATAACTATGGTTATAAACAAGAATGTTTACTGTGATGAGTAAGTAATTGTAGTATATTGGTATATTGGGGAAAATGAGCATTCTATTCTAGGAGTTTTTTCTATTACAGGTTTATATGTTATTCGTATGGTTTAGATGTTTTGAAGATATATTTTACCATGTTAATTATTATTTTTACCTCTTAATACTTGTATTATCTGGTGGAAACATACTACTCTTAAACTATCGAAATGAATTGTGTTCATAACCAATTTTTTAAAAAATCACACTTAATCGAGCCTGTTTTAATTTTGTAATACCCATATCATCCTGAGGAAAGACTTAAATGCATCACATCTTTTTTCTTGTAAATTACATATTTGAATGATCTCAATAAGAGATTTAAGAGATGTGGGTGGATTCAGTTTACCAATTTACTATTAGTGTAGGATATTTATTTTCCTTGTATTTTTTATTTACTTAGATATTTCCTACACTCATGGGATATGTTTTCTTAGGTGCACCAGTTGTGTTGAGTTAATTCACTAGTTATGTTGAGTTAACTTACTAGTTCCGAGGAGTCAACTCTACTTCTAGTGTCAGTTAGTGAGAGTTATTCACCATTGATCTAGTAGGAGGTTACACATTCACCTCCTTTATGTACATGACTTGCATCAGTCTATCCTATAGAGCATATGGAACATTGAGTTGATTTAGAGTCATTCTTTCCTTGTGAGTTTTGATAGTATTGCATATTTTTGTTAGTTATTTCAATTTTTGTAATTTCACGTTCATTTTTTTCCATCAGAGATCCTCCCAAAAAATATAATATGGTATCAGAGTGTTTCTGGTGAAACATTTCCCATTACTGAGTTATTTGTAGTTTTTGAATACTTTGTTTTTTAAACTAGCAATTCATGTGCAAATAGATCTGACTTTGTCTTGGTTCTTTATGGTTTTGTTTTGTTTTGGTGTTTGTTTATTGACAAGTTGAGGGTTGTCAAAAAAATTAGGGGTTTATAAAAATATTCCAAAAAAAACTCAAGATTTGTTAAAATCCCTTGGTCTGCCAAAGCGACCGAAAATGTTTTTAGGTCTTTTTCAAGAAGGTTTTTTAGTGCCTTGGTTTATTGCATTACAAGTTTTATCATAGCTCTAGGTTTAGCCTTGCAGGCTTGATCTAAGCCTTGGTTTCAACAAAAATAGACTTATATAAGCATGGTAAGAGCCATGAGGTCTGGAAAAGTTGTCATATAGCCGCGTCCAAGTTGGCCACATCTTACCTTAGGCTATTATCATGTGTCATGATGCATCCCTGCATAGGTCTAGAATGACCTCGAATATGTATGTATCTAATTGTATTAGATGGGTTTTGAACCTCCATGCACTGTATCAGCGCAATCTCGCATGCCATTTTTGAAGTCTCTAGAAGGAGGTCTAACGACCCATAAAATTTTACTGAAAAATTATTTATACATCTATTTGGAATGCATTAAACTACAGTTTCAGGATCTTAAAAGAGTTGGATGACTCCTACTTTGCATGCAAGCTCCCTGTGCATGTTTTGGCTACTCCTATAGTGTGTTTCATGCCTAAAACTTCCTTCAATGGCCTTCCCTTAGTCATTCCAAACTAGACGCATCCCATAGTTCATACACCATTTCAACAAGGAACATATATCTATGTTTCTCAGGCTTGTCAAGCTTCAAACCATCTCTCATCCTACACTCTTTGGACAAATTTTTTCTTTCGTTAAAAAACCATGATCATCTCTACTCTTGGATTTCATATCGACCTCCCTCAGCCCTAATATGTTCTCAATTGGCATTCTTATAGACCTTAGCTGCTCCATTAAAGCCTAAAACGACCTCCTTTGGTGTATTTTTCTTGTGCATGGCAGCGCCCAACATAGCCAAATGAAGCAAACTATAATATTTTTTTAGGTTTTCTCAAACCTAAAACAACTCTTTGTTCCTCTCTTCACATGGACTATGTTTTAAAGGAGTAAATTATATTAATTTTCTCATCTTGAATTTTTCTTATTTCTAATATTAGCATTTTATGCTTTTGAAATATAAGTTGATCTGATTTAAAGTGTATTAAGGGTAATTTTTTATTAAGGGATGAATTGTCATTTGGTCTTTGTATTTTCACCTAACGAAGATGAAGGGTAAGGCCTAGGTTGGTAGGAGCCCAAATCCCCCTCACAAATTAAACCATTATGTTCTTCATTCCATATCAGTTCCAACAAGTATACGTATGACCCCCTTTCCTCTCATTTCTAGAAATTTTTTAATTAGTTTACAAAATTTTAATTATAGAAGCCATTATTTATGGGAAATTGTATTTTTTATAACTTTTGATCGGTGGTTCGGATTTGAGCATTGTTTTGTTCAAAAGTCAATATTTTTTCGTGATCTACATGATGTCTTAATTTATTTTTGTAAATGCACTATGTTATAAAGTTCCACATTTTGAGAGGAGTTTTGTAATGGATGATGAAGAAGATGATGATCACTTGGTTCATTTTCTGGAAATCTATTTTGAAGACCAGAGGATGGGGCCCGGTTTGGTAGGAGACTAAGCCCCCCCCATTATGAATTACTTGTTTCATTTCTTCTTTCTATAATAAGTACATTTAGTGCATGTGTTTCTCTTGAGAAGAATTTTGTACATGCATTATAAATGGGTATATAAAAAGTCACACATTCCTATAACCCATATTGAGGATTACTATGTCTTCCTTGTAGCAATTGTGGATTCTACAGTACTCTTTGAGCATGGCATGTTCACACAACTTCTCCATTCCTAGGCAATGTTGACCTTGTCCTCTATTTTTTATGCCCGCTTCACCAACTGATGGTTTTTTAAAAACAATATTGGAAATATTTGTTAATATAATTTGTGCTTATTAGAGGGTGATCTTTAGAGAAAGTTCTACTTGTTGGAGATTCTTTATGAGCTCCTAATCCAATTTTTGATTCTTAATGAGTTGTCTTATTTATTCCCATTTCATCTTTTTATGTACTTGGGTACCTAACATGGAATTTTTATCGAGACCTAATTCTTCTATCCACATTAGCAGTTTCATCATCTTTGAGCAGGGATTTATAGTACTACCTTATCTTGTTTGTCTCTCTTTTTTGGGGTGTTAATTCCCACTGGTTTTTCTCTTTTTCTCCACTTTATGAGATATTTTCATTGTACGTGGGTACCTCATTAGGCCTTATTTTCGGGACCCACTTTCCTTTTTCACTACCCACCTAAGTTGCACTTATGAGGGGTATTAGTGTAGGATATTTATGTTCTTTATATATTTTTATTTACTTGGATATTTCCTACACTCATGGGATATGCTTGCTTAGGTGTACCAGTTATGTTGAGTTAACTTACTAGTTGTGAGGATTCAACTCTACTTCTAGTGTCAGTTAGTGAGAGTTATTCACCATTAATCTAGTAGGAGGTTACACATTCACCTCCTCTATGCACATGACTTGCATCATTCTATCCTATAGATCATATGGAGTATTGAGTTGATTTGGAGCCATTATTTCCTTTTGAAATTTGATCATATTGCATCGTGTTGTTAGTTATTTCAATTTTTGCATTTTATCGCGCATTTATTTTTCATCAGAGATACTCTTTGAAGCTCTAATATTTACCTATGAATTAAACCCTAATGTTTGACTCCACTAACCCCCTCTTGAATTTTATTGATCTTATGGAGGTTGGATTTCTCTAATGTTAACTTGTATCAAGACCTAGATCCCTTATGGTAAAAAAGGGAAAGAAGTAAACCTAAAACCCTATTAAGAGCTTAATTGGTGAACAAATCCCATGATGAGTTTTGTATATCAAATTATGTCCCTAGTTTAGACACTAAATCACGCACTTTGGGTATATATCTAGTCTTGATCACATGCCACTATTCATATGTTTCCTAAGCGATAAAAGTAATAATGTTTCTTTTTCTTTCTCTATGTTTCCTCTTTTGGTCTTACACTCCTTCCATATCAGTCTGTATTTTTATACATAAAAATTTCTCACTCTAGACACCATCGCCCAGCCAAGATGTCAGCACCTAGGCACCCCCATCCCCTCTAGGTATCACCGACCTCTTTGTACCTTGCTCACATCTTTTGGGTTTTTTCTAGTCGTTTGGGAATCTTATTTTCTTACTATTTGGCCTTTTAGTGGTTAATTAAGAAAATCAACAAATGGAATCATATAAATATAAAGTTATGTGATCATAATAAAGGAACAAACACTAAGTATCTACTATCACTACCTAAGGTTGCACTCAAAGGCTATTATAAGAGCATCAAACCAATCCATTTAGCATCCATTCAAGGTTGAGGGACTACATTTCTATGTACACTTCATAGGAAGGGAGTTCATTTTTTACATCCACACATTTATTTACATTTCTACATCTAACTATTTCTCACTATCAAGTGTGACGCACACAAGAGCCACCTAGGTCACAATTTCTTCACACACACGTAAAATTACATGGGGTGTACAATGTAGTGTAGCGCTCGGTCATAAGTTCACTTTGTTGATATTTGAGGACAGTCCAACCTCACATTTTGCATCTTTCTTTTTACGATTTGATGTAGCTTAGGGGTTTTACAGGTACTTCTTCGTATTGTAGTCTTTCAGGTGAATAATAGCAAAGGCCAATGGCACATATGCGATAACAGGAAAACATCTCTTGACCCTATAAAACTAAGTTCCACAAGTTTTGAGCAGTCAAGGGTGCCTTGAATAGGTCCCTGACACCCCAAGTTCCCCTGACCCTGCATAGGTGCCATGGTCCTAGAAATTTTAACACTCCTAAAATTTTCTCGATCTGATTGCGACACCCTGCTCCTCTGTTCCGGTAATTTTTCAGCTCAAATTACATTTAAAAATACCACTAATTAGCTAAGTCTTTTCATTTTTCCATTTGTAACTAGGGTTTTAAATTTAATTTCTTATTTACTTGAGTCAAATTCTATATTTAATTATTGATATTACATCGTTGTTACATTAATATTAGATTTAGCAGTTATTTATTTATTTTAATAATTACATAATCATTTGGTGAACCCAGCCATTCAAACCCTTCCTTCTGAGTATTTTTTCATCTTATCGAGTCATGGATCAATATTATTATCCTTCTTTCACTCCCACTAAGGTTTCTGGTATGGTTACTATTACTGTTAATTTCATGCAAGTTTGTACTCAACATCCTCCTCACTTTATTACGCCTATAGGTGATCCTACTATTAATGTAGTAACTACTCACCGCACTCATCCTCCTATGGTTGTACCCATTTCTATCCCACCGCCTATCACTTCTACGAATCCTCCTATGACTTATAATGGTTAACTTTAGAATATGTCGACCAAAATATCTCTCTATGAATTACTGTACAATGTACCTAATTATAGTCATACATTAGAGGCTACCCTTTTTTTTAATGATATTAAAAGTGTTTACCAAGTTTCTTTGTTCCTATTCAAGTTAATGAACTAGTAATGAAAGAAAAAATCAATTGAAAACATGAGGGGTTTATGGTACCTTGAGATGGGATGAATGGATACGGAACAAAATATGAACACCTCGTTATTACGAGCTTGATGACCTACACAAAAAAGAACACTAGATGAAAATGGATTAGTGGATAGGATGGAGGGTTTCCCAAATAAGTTGGTCCCAAGAAGCTTGGACTTCCTTGGATGGATGTCAACCCTCTTATAAACAATATAAAATGAGAAATATCATAAAAATATGTAGGATCTAAAGCAAAATAGAAAGTGAAAACTAAATTTAAGATGATAAAATTATATCTAAATATAATAAAATAAACCAAACCTGATAACAGTCAATGAAAACCCAAGGAATCATTGAGCCAGTCGATGGTGACTGGAGCAAATGAACTAGAACAATAGTACTAAAATATAGACCTAAAGCTTTTGATGACATTTCTGAGATAGATCCAACACTAAAATGATGCACAAATACCTATAGAAGATCCAGAATAGGGAGAAACAGAAAAATATGTAAGAAAATTAGATGACTAAGGAGAAAAATAGAAAATGTAAACTGAGTCAGTGGTAATCTGGTTGGTTAACGACGACTGGAACTAGTAGAGTGGGTCTAAAGTGACAAACTAAAAAAAAATAACAGAATATGGGTGGCAAAAGGACTATGTAACTAAAAACAGAGATGAATGGAGGCATGGATAGCAGAAATAAACAAAATTAAGATTGGGTCGACAGTGATTAGGCTATATTGATGGTAGGCTAAGTCAGCCAAAACCTAAACTGGTTAGGGTATGGATGAAAGTGTGTGGAATGAAATTAAGACCTACAGATAAAACAAAAGACTGAAAAAGGCTTATGCAGAATCCCTAATGATACCTGAACCTACACAAGATGTTAGTGGCAATAATATAACAATAAAAACACAAGATATGCCAAGATGAAAGAATCCTATCTAAATCACCAATGTTATTATTCCAAATCTCCAAAAGGCTCCAAAACGGGTGTGATAGCTGTAAAATAACTTAAATATGAAAACACGATCATAAGATAGCTCAAGGATTCCAAAATTGCATCCATTTACAAGGAGGGGTTAGGGCACATTTGTAGGGTCTACGGTGACCAGAATGGGTCACCGATGATTATAGGGAGCCATCCATTTGGGTGGTGGAAATATGCCCAAATCAAGAAGAAAAGGGATTAAAGAGGGAAGATTAGGGTTTTGAGGTGCTAAGCGGGTTAGGGTTGAATGGGGAAGAGAAATTGGTAAATTGGTGGTTAAAATGGGTAAATAAAGGCCATAAATGGGTAAAATCATTAAACGATGGCTTAGGGATAACAACTTAGGAGATTTAGGGATGAGAGATGGGAGATTTTGAGAAACAAATTAGGTGAATATCATGATTAATTAATGATGATTAAGGATAATTAAGAAAATGATTTAAGGATAAAAAAATAATGAGATGAGTATTAGAGCTAATTAAGGATAATTAGCATAACTATATAATAAAATGGAAAATTCATTATTAAAGGTGGGAAATGGGAATTAATGGGATAAATTGAATTTAGGAGGGAAAATGAAACTCGAATGGTTAGCCATGATGAAAGAGAGAAAACATGGGGTGAAGGGGAGGAACAATACCAAAAATTGGTGTCTACATTTCCCTTTTTGATGAGTGGTTTGCAATGGGAAAGCCACGAGACAAAAATGAAAAAGTGATGAAAGGATGATTAATTGGGGTGCTCTCCCTCAAACTAGGGATTGAAGACACAAAGGAAGATAAACATGATTTTTAAAGAGAGAGATGAAGAAAGGGTGGAAATAATGAGAAAAGAAGATGTGGGGATAATATATTGTAGATGAGGAGGAACAAATAGTAAAAGATAGCGGTGATTTCGATATCATTTTAGTAGGGAACAAAGGAAAGTCTCAATGGAGATGGCAGAAATGTCCTATGGACCAGTGAGTCAAAAAAATCACTACAAAATGGAGGGAAACCAAGGGAAATCCACTCAAATGGATGCACATGTTGTAGGACCAATGGGTCAACGAAAAACATCAAGTATGTACAAAAAAAGTGAGAAATGGTTGGGACAAAGGTTGTGAAAAAATGATAAAGGGTGGAATAGAGATATACATTTGGGGAAGGACGAAAGAGAATGAGATCAAATAATGATTCCCTAAGAGGGAACACAAGGACGAAAATAATCCCAGGAGGGACAAATAAGGATGATGAAGATGTCACTCAAGGAATGTAAAAGGAAGGATTGATTGAAAGAGAAATAAGGGTCAATGATGAAAAGGGAAGGTCCAGGTCAATGACGAATGCAGGGGGTCAGCGGTGACTAGGAGCAAATTACAGGTGACCCAAGGGGGTCGGCAATGACTGGGGTCGGTGGGATATATAATCCCATAGGTCGATCAGATAATATTTGTAATGCTTTACTTTATGAAATAGAACGTTGATCGATGTTAGAAGCATTCACTACCATGATATAAGGGAGTAACCATCCTTCGAGGGATCGGTCTATATTTTTGACATTTTTTATGCTTTTGATGAACAACTGCCCTTCAAGGGAGATGTCTCTTTTTGATAACTTTTGACTTTGTAATATGAGCATCCATTGAATTTTGATTTTTCTATGGGGGAAGAGTTGGGGATTGCTAGGTAGGCCACATATGAGGGGATATTGAATGTACAAGTGGCACCCTTGGACCCTTAGCATGCTTCCAATAGGTAAAAAAGAGGGTGATGGATGTAATGATTGCAGAGTTCTCACCAATAAGGAAGAATCTATCCATAAGGAATATGCTATGAGTAGAGTCGTGGTGCCCATATTCAAGGTCATGACTAGGAAAGTGATGGTAGACCACATGATTCCATGTCATTATGATGAGGAATGGAAATGGCTAATGATGGATAGATGACCATGGAAATGACTAAATTCACATTGGTATCTATGTTAACATTAGTATGGCCATAAGTGCAATGCATTAAGACATTTTGGCTCTATTTTACCATCAAAGTAAGCCAATCGATAGGCCCCAGACCCATACTTATACATGATAAAGTAAGTTCCAATCCAATTGGGAGTAAACCTTCCACGTTGGATCCTTTCTAGAGTAGTGATGTTTTTATTCTCCTTAAGAACAAGGTCATCAATGTTAAAGTCACATTATTTAAGATGTTTATTATAAGCATGTTTGATGCGCTCTTAATAGACATGATGATGTTCAAGAGTAGGAAGGTGAAGTTCATATAACAACTCGAGACATACTAGACACTCTTGGCAATAATCTTCATCAAAAATGAATTAGCGAAGAAAAACATGCAAAGAAGGGATTTAGAATTCAAGAGGAAGAACAACCTTAGAGCCATAGACGAGAGAGAAAGGAGTACCTCCCATGGAAGTTCGGATGCTAGTCTTATAAGACCAAAGAGTGAAGGGGATATGAATATGTCAATTACATCCTAATCTATCAATAGCCTTAGTAAGAATGTTGCAAAGAGTTTTATTAATGGCTTCAACTTGACCATTAGCTTGGGGATAGTATGGATAAGAGAAGTTAACCTTGATATTGAATGAGTCACAAATATTCTTCATTTCTTTGTTTTTGAAGGACTTTTTGTTATCTGTGATAATTTTATGAGGGATGTTGAAGCAAAAAATGATGTGCTGATAGATGAAGTTAACGATTTGATTATCCTTGGTTGATGTAAGTGGAATTACTTCTACCTACTTGGTGAAGTATTCAATGGTATTGATGATAGAATGATGGCACTGAGAAGAACACAAATTTATGAGGCTGATAAGAACAAGACCCCATTACAAAAAGGGCCAAAGGTCCTAAGTTGGTTGTAATTCCTGGCTAGGAATACATATTAAATTAGAATACTGCTGACATTTGAAACATTTCTTGACATATTCACAGTAGTCATGACTAAGCGAGGGCCAATAATAACCCAAGCAAAGGACATGTTTAGCGACAACCATACCACTAAAATTTCCCCCATAGATATTGTCTTAGACCTCTTGGATAATGTGAGTATGGAATTTAAGGCAATGAAGCAAAATTCCATTGAAGCCACACTTGTAAAGGATTCCACCAAGGATGACATAATGGTTAGTGGATTAAAGAAAGAATCTCCTACCATTTTTTAGATAAGTTAGAGGGAATGATGGATTAGGATAGATAGTTAAAGATTTGAGAATACCAAATATCGTGAGGGTTAGTATCAATGTTGTTGACATGAGGAAGCCCATGAACATGTGTGGGTTGATCTTGACATTGAACAAGAACATAAAGCCAAGATTCCTCATTCATCTAAGGACTGAGGGAATAAAGATGAGTCATTGTGTCTATAAAATGATTAGATGATCGAGGGATAGTTTAAATAGTGTAGAAATCAAATGCCCCAAGGAGGAAGTCAACGATATCTTTATACTTTTGTAAGGTGTTATTTTTACATTGATAAATATCCTTGACTTGATTGGTGACAAGTTGAGAATGCCTGTAGATATCAAGGACTTAAACACCAAGTAATATTTCCATTTTTATACCTAGGATGAGAGCTTCATACTCTTCCATATTCTTCGTGCATTCAAAGTTAAGCTTATTTGCAATGGGGATAAGAGTTTCCCAAGGAGGAATGATAATGATGTCAGAGACTCTACGTTGCTAACACTTAGAGCCATCAAAGAAGAGAGATATTTTAATTGGATTGAACTTGTGTAGTGAAATACGGATTCATCAGAGAAGTGTTCATGAGGAAGACAATTATATTTGAAGAGGGGTGTCGGATAGCTAGTCAGTGATAGCTTGACCCTTAACTGATTTTTTAGAAATGAACTTTAGGTCAAACTCAGTCATGAGCATAAGCCATCAATTGATGCAATAATTATGATATGGTTTAGATAGTATGTTCTCGAGGAGAAGGAAGCTAGTGACGATGTGAGTCTTATGATTTAAGAGATAGTGATGAATCTTTGAAGTATTGAAGAAGAGAGTGTAACAGATCTTTTTAGCTTCAGTATAGCGGTTCTCATAATCATGAAGAGTTTGAATGATATAATAGATGGCCTACACGTAACCTTTCTCGTCATGATGTGTTAACATAGCTCCTAGAGCATGATTAAAGGAAGATACATATAGATATAAGGGTTCCCCTCATGTGGAGGCATAAGCATCGATGGAGATAGAAGATATTTCTTAAGATCATCGAAGTCCTTTTGACAATTATGATCCCAATTGAACTACGAAGGAGATGATGAAAAGGATGGAAATGATCAGAAAGCTATGAGATGAAGTGATGAATGGATTAGAGATGAGCTTGAATGCTGCAAAGTTAGTTCAAGTTAGAAGAAGGCGCATCTCAAGGATAGCCTTGATCTTCGTGGGGTGAACTCTTATACCCATGATGGAAACAATGAATCCAAGGAGTTTTCTAGTTAATACTCCAAATACACACTTGGCTAGATTGATTCAAATAAAGAAGCAGATAAGGCACTCAGAGAGGACCCCAAGGATAGGGAGATGATCATGTCCATGCTTAGATTTACCCAAGAGCTCATCAACATAGTCCTCTATATTCTTATGGATGAGATCATTAAATATGTAGGTTATATCTTGATGATAATTGGATCCAACATTTTTCAAACTGAAGGGCATGACGTGATAGCAAAAGGTCCCCCAAGGAGTGATGAAGGAAGTATTATATTGGTATTCTAGTGTGATGAGTATTTGATTATACCTAGAAAAACCATCCATAACATAAATAATCTCATGGCATATAGTAATGTCTACCATATGATCAATGTTAGGAAGGGGGAATTCATCCTTAGGGTAATCGTATCGAAATTCCGCGTAGATACGAATTTTTCCATACACTTTAGAGACTAGTAAAATGTTGGAAAACCATTGGGAATAGTTAATGGGGATGATAAAATTAGCATAAATAAGGCATTAAAACTCCTCTTTTATAAAGAGGGCGACTTGAGGGTACATGTGGCAAATATTCTGCTTAACCAGCTTAGCATTGGGAAAGGTGATTATATTGTGAACAATGATGGATGGATCGAGGCCTTACATGTTAGAGTATGACCATGTGAAGGCTTGAATATGTTGAGATAGGAAAGTGGTGAAGGATTCGAGCTCCTATAGATCAAGGGATTGAACCACTTTGAGAATGCGAGGCTCCTAAGGAGTCCCTATGTTGATGTTAATAGTGGCTTAGTTAAGAAGAGTAGATGTGTTGGATGGAAATTTCTTATGAATATAAGGATATTCTGCCCCCATGTGATAAAGGATGACATTTTTTTTGGTGTACTAAATAACATCTATGGTAAAAGAGTCTTCTTCTATCATTTTCAGATGTCGAAGAGGGAGGGACCTAGTCTAACTTTCACACTGATAAGTGACCGGTCCCAAGGTGATGGTGGAGATTTTAAAAATAAGAGGCAATAGACACAGTTTTATCTATATCCATAACCTCATGGAATGACGAAGATGGTGGATCAATGTCCATGAGAACCATAGATGATGGGAGAGGATTGGTAGATTTCTCCTTATAAACTAGGCCGAATTTTCCATGGGATTTATAAGATTTATCGATGATAAGCTCATGCATGCCTTGCTCATAACACCCCATTCTAAATACTTTCCAGGAGCAATTTTGAAGATAGGCATAAGAAAATTATTTATTGTAGAGACAACTTGATATTGAGAGATGGGGATGTGGTATGATCGGTTAGATTGAGTTGGTTGTTATGAAATAGGGACATTTACTTTATTGGCTATGGGGTTAGTTGGAATGTAATTGGTAGGTGGTTGGGATACTTGATTTGGTTTAGTAGGGAGTATGTAATGAGAGGCTCCTTAAGGAGGTGGTATATGAGTTTATATTGATTTAGATGGAGGAGGTTATGACATGATGACATTAGCATGAATATGTGAAGTAGAGATGAGGGGTAAGGTTGTGTGATGTTGTTCGGATATGGGAGGAAGCAAGTGCAATTCTTGAGAAGGTTAAATAGGAAGATAAGTATGGTAGAGAATGAAGTGATAGAAATGGAATAATGGATGGTTGTATTGGCACAAGGTAAGTTATGTGGGATGGGAACCACTAATTGGGTGGATTGATGATTGTTAGGATTGGAAGAAGATGGTTGATTAGGATTGAATTCATGTTAGGCCCTATAAATCTCAATCGTGGCTCTAGGAAAGAACACATCGAGTTAGGAGGTAAGAATTTGGGTGGACTTCGGATTAGAATGATAGGCATATATTTAGTACAAGGGAGGTCCATATATTGGAAAATTGGTGGTCTTACGAAGAAGATAATTGTGGAGAGCAACCATATTTTTGTCAGAAATCTCCTAAAACTCTGTACATCCACGAGGGATGAGAGGAGGTCCAGAAAAATCAATATAGGAGGGATACATAGGAGTGGTTTGTCTAGAGGGGGAAAAATGATGGTAGAGGAAAGGATTGGTTTCATCATGAACATTGGGTTGGATCAAATGAAACTCTTGAAGAGGAGGTATGGTAAAAATAGGTTGAGTGGCCATGGTAGAGATGACCAAGGGGGTAGGGGTGAGAATAGAAAGCACAGAGGTTGGTTGGATGGTAGTGGTAGTAGGAATAGGAACATTGTTTGACATCATGTTTTGTAACATTTTCTTAGATTGAGATCTAGTGATAATTGGCATGAAACAAACAAAGCTAAAACTATGTTGATTTCTACTTAAAGCAAGTAAGTTACACAACAAGTTTTTGTTTATCTTGATTATTTTAAAATGTGAAAAGAAAAGAAAAAGGGCTTAAGGGGTACCTAGGAAATGACAGTCTATAGACGGTTTCAGGTGGTTTTGGCTATAGATTCGTCAATATACCCAAAGGTACGTGAGGTCTAAATCTATATCAAATTTATAATGTCGCCAGAACATCATGACGACTTTCCTATTAGGTGATGAAATCCCAATAGTTCCACCTAGTAAGGGATGTTTAGATGTATAAATTGGTTTGTGTGTTTGGATGTGTGTGATGAGGTGATTGCAATAAGTTAAACCCCCTAGTTAAAACTATATTTTCAAGCAAGAAATGAAAGGTTTCTCTTAGATCCGAAAATGAAATATGGATATTCGATGAGGACAAAAAAAATGATGTAATGCGGAAAAGAAAAGAAAGTGGAGAAAAAACAAGGAATACCTAGTTTATGCTTTTCCTTTTAATATGATGTGATCAAAAACAAAACAAAACAATCCATGATGCAACATAAAAAAGAAAGAAAACATGATCCAACATACGTTCCTTCCTTGAGAGGTTAGTGGAAATGGAAAAAATATGAAAATTAACACAAACAATAAGACTCTCCTAGAAAATTTCGTGTCTCACTGGGTGTGCCAAAATGTTTACCAAGTTTCTTTGTTCCTATTCAAGTTAATAAACTAGTAATGAAAGAAACAAGCAACTCAAAACATGAAAGGTTTATGGTACCTTGAGATGGGATGAATGGATGCGGGAACAAAAGATGAACACCTCCTTATTGTGAGCTTGATGACTCGCACAACAAAGAACACTAGAATAAAAATGGATTAGTAGATAGGATGGAGGGTTGTCCAACTAATTCGGTCCCAAGAAGTGTGAAATTCCTTAGACAGATTTCAATGCACTTATAAACAAGATAAAATGAGAAATGTAATACCGGATCCGATAAAAATATGCAGGATCTAAAGAAAAACATAAACTGAAAGTTGGACATAAGATGATAAAAGTAGATATGATCTAAATACACCAAAATAAACCAAACCTGACAGGGGTAGACAATGACTCAAGGAAACAGTGAGCCAATCGATGGTGATTGGAGTAGATGAACTAGAACAATAGTATGGAAATGCATACCTGAAACTTCTGATGGAAGATTTAGGATAGATATAGCACTAGACTGATGCACAGATACTTGTAGAAGATCCAGAACATGGAGAAATAGAAAGGATGTAAGAAATTTAGATGAATAAGGAAAACATAAAAATGTGAATTGGGTTGGTGGTGATTTGGCTGGTCAGTGGTGACTGGGGATTGGCAAAGTGGTTCTAAAGTGAAAAACTGAAGAAAATGATAGAATTTGGGTGGCATAAGGACTGTGGAACTAAAAATAGAGATGATTGAAGGCCTAGATGGTAGAAATAAACAAAATGAAGGCTAGGTCGATGTCGATTAGGATGAGTTGGTAGTGATCTGGACTTGTTAGGGTATGGATGAAAGTGTGTGGACTAAAATAAAGACTTGCAGACAAAACAAAAGACTTAAAAAGGCTAATGAAGAATCCTTGATGATACCTGAACCTACACAAGATGTTAGTGGCAACAATATAGCGATAAAACATAAGATATTCCAAAATGAAAGAAGCCTCTCTAAATCACCAAATTTGATATTCCATAGCTCCAAGAAGGCTCCAAAATGGGTGTGATAGTTGTAAAATCACTCACAAATGAAAATAAGATCACAAGATAGCTCAAGAATTCCAAAATTGCATCCATTTGCAAGGAGGGGTTAGGGCACATTTATAGGGTCATCAACGACCCAAATGGGTCACTGTTGATTGTAGGGAGCCATCCATTTGGGCAGTGGAAATATTCCCAACTCGAGAAAAAAAATCCTGAAGAGGGTAGATTAGGGTTTCGAGGCGCTAAGCGGGTTAGGGTTGCATAGAGAAGAGAAATGGGTAGGTGGGTGGTTGAAATGGGTAAATAAAGACCATAGATGGGTAAAATCATTAAATTATGGCCTAGGGATAACAACTTAGGAGATTTAGGGATGAGAGATGGGAGATTTAGGGATGAGAGACAAATTAGGTTAAGATTAGGATTGATTAATGATGATTAAGGATAATAAAATAATGAGTTGAGGATTAGAGCTAATTAAGGATAATTAACATAAATAAATAATAAAATGGAAAATGCATGATTAAAGGTGGGAAATGAGGATTAATGGGATAAATTGAATATATTAGGAAAATGAAACTTGAATGGATGGCCATGATGAAAGAGTGAACACGGAGTGAAGGGGAGGAAAAATACCAAAAATTGGTGTCTACGAAAAGTGATAATTATTCGGTGGCATTTACACACCTCATTCAGTCTCTCAAAAATTGGTCATGTGTTATATCTTTTACTAATGAGGATATATCGCCATTTGTTATTGAAAATCCATGTGTAACTTTTCTTGACACCATTTGTATCAAGCATGTACTCATTAACGATGGATCAACCATTAACATATGTGTTCAATCTCTTTTAAAATAAATTGGCATTGCAAACAATCTATTTTCTAAGAATTACACTCTTATTCATGGCTATGATTCAACTACTTACACATGCTTGGGAACTATCACATTACATATTAAGGTCAGACCTAAGAGTGTCCCTACATAATTCTTCATTATCGATACCTTGTTTTAATTCAATATTTTTTGGGTAGACCCTGGATTCATGCAATGAAAGCAGTTCCATCCACTATTCATCAATGCATCAAATTCCTACATGATGTCTATGAACATACCATTTTTATGGACCTTGATCCATTCAAATTCTATCGCATAAAACCTATTACTATTATGCCTATTCCCCCATCATATCCTATTCGCTATAGCAATATTGATACATATGATATCGATCAATCTAGTGCTTCACAGTATTCTTACGCTACTCTATGCACTCTAGTTGTTTCCACTCATACCACTGTTATCATTTCACCCATATTGTCTTCTCCTATAAACACTACCTCTTCACTCGTTAAGTCTCTTCTCACTCCTACATCTAGTGTACCTCCTACCAATATCCTTGATACTAGTTTCTAGCATGACAATGCCACCACTGATGACTCTAATGATGAGATCGATACCGTTGATCTTACTGATGAAAAATTGTGCAATCTTAATTTTTCTCCTATAGAGGTAGATGATTCATATTTCAATGATACTTTCATTACTGTCAACCCTGATGAATATCAATTCAAAACACCCCCGTCTACTAATGCTATGGTACTTTATCGGTGGTTTGTTCATACTCAGGATGTCATATCACCTTTTTAGCAATCTCATGAGCAATCTGATTTTGTACTTCCTCCTTTCACATGCACGCTTTTCATGAATAAATCTTATTGGAATAATATTCCATAGGATATTACTTGCCCCAATACTATTTGCACACATGATGGCTTAGCTTTGCTTGGCTTTACACTTAATGATATCTTGTCGCCGCCTCATTCACCCTATCTCTATCATGGATGTGTTACAATTATAGTTGCATATGGTCTTCATGTATTCTACCTACCAATATTTATTGCACACACTTCTCTACTTACGCTTGGAAAATATTGGCTTGATTACATTGGGGACACTTTGGGCCTTAATCATAGTAGCATCACATTTTTTATGCCTTTTGGCCATGTTTCTATCTGGAACGATTCCTCTGTTAGCTACTCACAAAATCATACTCATTGGTATGCACATGGATGTCTACCAACACCTTTCACCAAATAAGAGTATGCAATGCACATGTAAACTTTACACCACAATGGATCTTTATATGATCCACCAAATACTATTGTTTATCAATTCTTTAATTCTTCTCTGTTTGACTTCGACCATGACAATGATGATCTTCTAGACGACATCACACGATCTCATTCTTCATCAAAAACTTAGGGGGGCATCGTACATATTCCCCCCCCCCCTCCCATGACCTTCTAACATTATTAGGTTTCTATCACTTTTATTGTCACATTCCATGTTTCCTACTTTACATTTCTAGCCATTCATCTTGCACAACTTGATACACTACTTATATCATCCTTACTCGATGATGCACTCTTGTACTATGGTTCACACTTGATTGTTGAGGGCTCATTGCATTCATGAATCTCACATCATATCATAATACACATGTCAAATTCATCGCATTCATAGCACATATTTCTCACCATATTCACTCACTCATGCACGCACTCTCTACGCTCTATACTTTGATGATTATATCTTTCTAGTGCACACTTAAAACCATTTCCCGATGATGCACTCTTGTTCTACGGTTTATTATTGACTACTGAGGGGGCATTTATAAATGAAACCCATGGCATGCATACCCATTTGCATTCACTCAAGGGGCACACAACTCCTCTCACAATCACTTTGCATTCCATTCCATCTCACTCATCCACAGCATATTGCATATCCTGGTCGGACATTGTTTTTTCTTACTTATACTCTCATGTTACATCTATATTACTATGTTAGCTAGATAAATTGTAAATCATTATCTTTTCCATATACATATGCAAATTCACTTTTTTTCGAGTTATGGTCATAGACTTTACATAGATGGATACATGTAACATGGATGCTTCATGCAGTACCTATTACCAGTCCCACAGTGGCTCCTGGAGGCATCCAATTTCATATGCACTTCATGTTCTATTGTTTTGGATTATACTAATTCCTATTCACACGACCACACTACATCATATCATCTCATACACGTTTTAACATACTTTATATCTTTCTAACATTCTAACGGGTACTTCATGTGCAATGTTTTTCTTTCAGGAACTCTTTGCTACCACGGCTGTATGTTACTCTTTGCTTGTCATTATTTTTCATTTCTTGTCATCATTTTACATTATTTGTGGGATTTTCCCTATTTCTTTCTTGTTCTCTGATTGCTTGTATGCTTTGTTCCCACATTAGCCTCAATTTTCTTATGACATCATGAGTGATGTCCCATATTTGTAACCCTCTTTTTATGGTCTATTTTGTCTACGTTATTTCTTGTCTACACTTTCTTCTTGCTTGTTAACTTACATTTTTGTTTTCTACATGTGTATGTATATTGTTTACACTAACACTTGTTTCCAACCACTTTGTTTACGTGTGCCTTGGTTTCTACTAAGAAAATTCCCCCTTCAAGGCATCAGTTTCAATTCAACGATCGGTATTCTTTTGGGCCGCATATTCCTCAGTGACATCGCATGCACCCAAAATGAGGGGGGACATCAATTGGGTGAATCAATCACCCCATATAGAATTTTATAGTCACAGTACATCACAACTCAATTCATAGTCAACACAATCTATAGTCTCAGCAACAACCCAGAACCTGACTTGGGTCCTCGGCATAACACAGACACCAATGCCCAGACCCACACAGTAGTGCCTAGGTTCCCCTAACCCTTCCCTGATGCATGTGACTAGGGGGAAGTTACAAATCATTTCTCATTTCAACATAGTTTTTGGTAGTTTACACAATGGAATTTATAAGAAAAACAATCCTTAAGCACTCGACATGCATGAACTACACCTTCTTTTCTACTTTTACATTGGATTAGAATTATTCAAAAAGGATCATATTTTTACACACCATATGCAGTGGTGTTCAAATTTTAGGAAGAAGTTAAAGGTTATAGGATGAAACTAGACTTTTCTCCCTACACTTCTTCCATTCTCAGTGTGAGATCACCTAAAAAACTTGTACTCATCACAGTTGGCATGAGATCACCCAAAAAACTTGTTCTTCTACAACTTTAAGATCCTTTCTATCTATTTTCCTCATCATGGATCAAGTGCACATGTTCCTTTTTGAATTTTTTACATACTATTTACTCGTTTTGATCGAATTTTCCATACACACATATTTGACTACTTGTTCATTCTTCTCTTTTGCAGGTCTATCCTTATGGAAAGTGTTAGTCACATCATCACACAATCAAGTGAAATCAAAAATAGGTACAACATGACATATACACATACGCTCTTGCCCTAGGGTCATCATCAACATTTCTTTTTACTTTCTCCTCTCTAGTTTTTACGCTTCACTTTTTTATCACTTCATGTTTTTCCTTATCTCTAGGTACGCTTTTCACCATCGATCTACATGTTTATCATGTACGCATATCTTATCTACTTCATGTTATCCAAAATTCACTCAATAACATAAAGTGGAAGAAAATGTATACTCTAAATGATGCACTTTGGGAATCTATCTAGCCCTAGTCATATACCACTATTCATATGATTCCTAAGCAAGAAAATTACTAATTGATCACTATTTTTGGGCCACCTTTTCTTTCTCTCTATTTTGTCTTTTGGTCTTGCACTCCTTCCATCCTAGTCTATCTTTTTATACTTCAGCATTTGTCACACTGGACATCAGCATCCAAACAGGACGCTAGCACCAAGGCACCCCTGACCTCTTTGTACTTTGCTCACATCTTTGGCTCTTTTCTAGTCGTTTGGGAATTCTATTTTCTTACTAGTCAAAATTTTAGTGATTACTTATGAAATTCAACCAAGGGAATCATATAAATATAAAACTATGTGATCATAATAAAGAACCAAACACTAAGCATCTACTATCACCACCTAATGTTACACTCAAAGGCTATCACAAAAGCATCAATGCAATCCATTTATCATCCATTCAAGGTAAATGGACTGCATTTCTGCATACACTTCATAGGAGGGGAGTTAAATTTTGACATCCACACATTTATTTACATTTCTACATCTAGTTATTGCTCACTATTAAGTGCAACACACACAAAAGCCACCTAGGGCACAATTTCTTCACACACACACATATAAGTACATGGGTTCTACAATATAGAGCAACACTTGGTTGTAAGTTCACTTTGTTGACATCCGAGGACCTTCCATTTTGCATCTTTCTTTTTTGGGATTTGATGTAGTTTGGTGGTTTTACAGGTAATTCTTATTGCAGGTTTTTCAGGTGAATAAAAACTAAGTCTAGCGATATACAGGTGATTAAAGGTGACAAAAAGTAAACACCTTGTGACCCTGTAAAAATGAGTTCCATAAATTCTAAGTAGTCATAGATGCCCCGAACAGGTCCTCGGCACCTCAAGCGCCCATGCCCTACATAGACACTCTGTCCCTGAAATTTTCAAAACTCCTACAATTTTTTGGGTTTGATTGTGACACCCTTCTCCTCCAATATAGTAATTTTCAAACTCGGCATACCTTCGACAATACTATGAATCAACTAAGTCTTTTCATTTCTCCATTTGAAACTAGGGTTTTAAATTTAATTGCTTATTTTCTTGAGTTAAATTATGTATTTGATTGTTATTATCACATCGATGTTACATTAATATTATATTTAGCATTTATTTATTTAAATAATTGCTTAATCACCTAGAAATTTAGGCTTATGAGTAAAGCGAAACATGTAAACCACCCCATTTAACTCACTAATAATCATTTCCATGTTTTAAATTATGAGATGATTGGTTCCCTATGGGAACACAATTTTTTACATTTTTTTACCTTTTCTCAAGCATGGGTCTCATATGACCCATTTGTTTCTCATAATGCATCGAAATATTTATGGGTTGTAGAATTTTAATTTCACAAGAGGAGATAAGACCATAACACCATGTTACGATAAGAACATGTTTTCTTAACATCAATATATATGAAACCACCTCTTGGGACTTGTAATCTTTCAAATTTGTGAAGACAATATTCTATAAGATAATATGATGGTCCTATTTGGTAAGCCTTAAGTTATGTTTAGAGATAAACTTACTTTGTAAACCTAGGGACTTAGGGGAATGATATGATCTTTTACGTTCCTCTGTAGAAGCCTAGTAGAGAGCATTCATTTGGGTATGAAAGTGTATAATATGCTTAGATGTAAGGCATAACGTCACGTTTGTGACATAAAGAACGAAATGTATAGTATGTAATAGTATATTTTTCCTAGAAACTAAACATCATTAGAAGGGGAATATAAAGTACTTGGGATCACATGGACCATTAGGATATGAATTAATAAAAAATTAAGATTTTAATTGTAAAATAAATTTCTAACTTTCTAATAGTTTTAAGAGTCTACCCTTGTGATGTCAGTATAAGAAATTTAACTACTATGGATATTACTTTATAACTTAATAAATATTTCTTGTGATGTGAAAACAAATTTGAATTGATTTGTTATCACAAAATTACAGCACCCCCTACCCCTCAATTTGTCCTCTGTGTGTGGGGCAATTGGTGTAATTTTTCTAACATGGGTCCATCTCTCAAGTTCTGGGACCTGTGACTTGAGATGGACCTCTGAAGAAGTTCAGCTTCCTCTTCCTAATCCTAAGGCTAAACTACTCCTAAATGCAGAAAAATGCCTAACTACACCTATCCTAAAACTTCCAAGGAGACAGGGAGAGAAAAAGTGCATCAAAGGGAAATCCTACACTAAAGGGGGTGATAGCACTAGAAAAATGGGGTGAGATACTTTACTGAGGGAGGAAGAAGAGGGGAAATCAAGCTGGGAGAGGTCAAAACAACAGTGACACAGACCCAAATCTCTACTCGCCATCAAATCTCTATGAAACACAACACCCTACACCTGTAAATGTGAAATACATGCAAAAAAAACAAACACAAAATGAAGAGGCATAAAGATACAATAAAACATGAGAAATGGTTGAAAAACACCACACAAACATGAATTTATTGCTCTATAATGTGCATATACCATTACATTGTTGAATAGAGGCACAAATACACTTTTCAGGAACATGAGAAGGCTTATAGCACATTGGATTTGAGGGAAAAAAATTGTAAGAGTTTCCCTAGCTCCCAGAATGTCTATGTAAAAATGAAGGGGTCGATTACATTATATAGGAAATTGTCTCACCTACCCTCATTAAATTTATGATGTGTAGTTGAACCACCTCAACTGCCACCATTAATGATGTCCTCGCAACTGCAGTTGTTGATATTCCTTTTTACACTTAAATTCCTGATAGGTAGCATTAAATATTTGAAAAGTCACATTAAATCTCTAATAGGTAGTTGAGCCATCTCAACTACCACCATTAATGCGGGTTATTGAGATGTCTTTTTACACCTGACCTCATCTGATCTGTGACCCGTATAATTTTGACCATCCAACCATGGGGGGTTAGACGTCCTTCCAACCTCTATCCGTACAACATGAAGCAACCAACCAACTTGACGACCGCTGACCTTACACCGTGGGACAACCAACTTGTTGGGTTGGATGACCATCCATCCTATACCCGTACACCTACATCATCGAATGACCCATCATACCATGTGACCCATCCAACCTCGGTTCCTTCCTCTTATGTGTCATACATTGTTTAACTTGGGTTGGATGACCATCTATCCCTGTCGATTATACTAAATGGGATGTACATCCTTGTTCTATACAACTGTACAGTGGGTTTTCATTCTATGTCATCCAACATGGGGGGTTGGATGGTCGTCAAACTAGATGGGGTTGGATGGTCATTTGTCCTCTATCCAACCCTGTGACCCGTCTAACCGTGTGTCTACCTCTAGCTCGTCCAACCTGATAGTGAGCCATCACCTACCACCTCTTCAAGTAGCTCACCTTCTGACCTTGGTTGTCCAACGTCACGACCCAACCATCCTTGGCCATCACCAAGTCATCTAACCTCTGTCACTGAGCTGTCTAACCTTGGTTGTCCAACCAAGGGGTTAGACAACCGTCTAGCTATGCATCATCCAACCTATGAGGTTGGACGGCTGTCTACTTTCCATCCAACCTATGGGGTTGGACAATCATCCATCTAGGTGGGGTTGGATGGGAATTTTACCTCCATTCATCCTTGCATTTTCTGAGTTGTTCACCTTGGCTCCACAATTAACGTACCCACCTCATTCTGTAACTCAACCATCATCCAACTCAGTTCTAACTCGTCAAACAACCATACCAACTCAGTTCGATGTGGCGAGGAGATTAACTTGGCTAAGCCATCATGATTTGTCTTTCTCTTCTGATATCTGGAGCTGAATTTAAGAACCATCCACATGTCTTGGATTTCAAATGGATAATTATATTTATGATGAGTTATTCAAATTAACCTGGGGGTAAATTTGGGATAACATGATCTAAGTGAGAAAAAGTAATAGAGAAAACATATTTTCTCAATTAGGAATCAAAACTTATGATGTGTAAATGTTAATATAATCCTTATTAACAATTGTATTGTCCATGTGTAATATTATAGAAACTAGGAACCCTAATTGGAATAAATGGGATTTTGATTTACATGAATATCATAAATGATACAAACTAGAAAGTTAAATTTCTTAGTTAAATGTAATAACATGATCAGTGAAGGAATTGTGCTCTTGACATTTAAATGTTGTATCAAAGATGGAAGAAGGGTGTTTCCACTATTAGGCATAACTTCCTTTTCCCTTGATTTGTTATTAGTATTCCCTTATGTAATGGAAGTTTAATAGAAGGTACATTAAATATGATTTTAGGATAAAGAACTCTTAGCTTAAGATCGAGCATTAAGTATCTCATATGTAATTAAAATTTTCCTAACCTCTAATTGAGGTATACGAATGATTTTCAATAAGATGAAAGAAAAAAATTAGGTGGAACCCTTATAAGTTAAGTGTTAAATGAAAGAAATAAAATTCAGTTTAGAGTATGGGAAATCTATGTCTTTACATTATAAATTCCCTTTAAAACCTATCAGATAAACAATGAGAACTAATTGTAATAAAGTTGTAAGCCATGAAAATTATGTGTTGTGGGGAATATGCCCTATCCCTAAGTTTCTTATTGTAGTTGGGTTAATGTTTTGGTATACCTTCTTGAAAAAATAAGAGGTTTATGTACATCTTGTGTTATCCTATTATAAAAGGGGGTTCACGTTTGTACCAGCATCTCATGTGATGTGGAGTTTTTGTGAGTAATCCCATGTGTTGCCTTGTAATAAGTAATGAAAGTAAAAAAATATTGGTTTATTTGGTATTGGATTTATTGGGTGTTTAATTTGTGGGCTCTACATATGGTATTAGAGAAAGGTTCATACTCTCAAACCTATAGGCATGTTTTGGTGTTGTCGTGGTTATTCATGATGGTGGATGAGTTGGAATAGTAAAGTGTTATTTTTGTGATATGAAAAATATGGTACCTATGATTATATGAATGCACTTATTGTGCATACCACTTAGTGTGGAATCATTCGCGATTTTAACGTGTCTTGTGATAAGAGTACACTCTCTCTCCCTCGTGAACTCAATGTGTATTACACACATGTTACCACCATTTTTTGTGAAGGAAATGTTTTTTGAATCATGGAAGTGTTTTAGTGTTTCATTATCCTGTGATATTGCATGTGTATCAACATGTTGCACGGAAAAGTATGTCATATTGTGTTAATTTCCAACATATTGTGGTGTACTGTGGTTTTATGTCACCATGTTGTGTTGTATTTATATGTATGTCGTGATGTTAAATCATTGTGTTCATTGTATATATGTATTCATATGTTATGCAATAAATTCAAATTGTGAATTCGTGCATATGGATATTTTATTGCCCCTAAGGTATCGTACTCATGCTTTAGGTGCGTTATTTAGGAATGTGATGTGTGTGGAAAGTTGTGTAAAAATTGTTATGTTATACCTCACAATTTTATCAGGTGTAATTCATTATGGTTATTGTTTGTATACATCATTGTGTTAGTAATGTAATTAATGTGTATGTTGTGTACCCCACCTAACCAACACTAAGGGAATCAATCGGAAATATGTATGTGTGGAGAGAGAAGGCATAAACTAGGTTTCCATAACATTGATTCAAGTACAAATTTGGAAATGGAGTCTCGTGTAGTCAAAAAACCCACCTCTATCCATTTGATATACATTGAGATTTCTAGGTATATTGTGGATGTACACCACCTTAGGCTCAACTTATGCAAACTAGCATTCTTTCTTTCTCCTATGTGGGTTGTCCATCAAGCAATCATATGTGATTCAGAGATATATGGAGATATACTTATTCTGGGTATATGTATTTTGTGACTTGAGGCACCATATTCGTGTGCCAACTGTTGGGTTTATAATATCAAGTGGGAAAATACTTATTTAAGAAACCTACCAAACACTACATGTTTTGGGTTTATAGATTATATTTAAAATGTAATCATGTTATAAAACAAGTAGTTTGGATTGAAGAGTGGATCATGAACACCCTCCTTATATATAACAAGGTGATATAATTAGAGATCGGTTACATAATGGTGTGACACTTATGCAAGTAATATGTGCGAGTTGTTTATAGATACATGATGCAATGATGAAAATATCATGAGAGAATGTATGAGGTGGTTTGTAATCCCTTCTTGATGGTGTGAATACAAGTGAAATAGTGAGAGTGTTGAGTAAAATTATATTCTCAATAAAAATAAGTGATTTTTTTATGAAGAAACTAAAAACATGATAACACAAGGATTTGTGGGATAACACAAACATCACTCGAGTTACATTCTGTCAGCATGAAGATATTCCATGGGGATTAAGCATCAACCATGAATGTGTAAACAAAGAATAGAAAATGGTCTCATCACCTCATTATCCTCATAGATATGATAAAGGGAAGGGGTAAAAATAGGGGGTGTTGTGTAACCCTTAGTGCAAGCAATCTTACCTCCTTAAGTGGAGAAGGGGATTCATATTCTTGAAATGGAAGTAACTTTCATATACGTACTGATGCATATTGATGCATATGAGGAAACAAAATATGTCATAACCCCTACGACACCTAAGACATGTTCCCTCACTTAAGTGAGGTGAATCGCCACATGATGTGGAAAATACAAATGTTAACACCCCCTTTCATCGTAATTAAGGATGATGGCAGAAATTCAAAAATGAGAAAGGGTCCCAAAAACAAAACATGGGAGGCACCCATGAGCAAAAATTATCTCAAGAAATGGAGAAAACCCAATTAGAAAAACATCCACAACAAGAGATGGAGAAAAATTATCTAACATCTAAGAAGATACCACAGATGATTCCGACACGAAGGAGCATGATAAGGTACATGAGGGGAAATCTCTCTAGAATAAGAAGTACAGTGGAGAAGAAGGAGACAAGAGGGATGCGGAAGAAGACATAGATGGATATGAACTTGTAACTATAGAAGGTCTCCAAGAACAATGTTATGATGCGGTCTTCATCCCATGGACTTAAGACGAAAGAAAAAAATTAGGTGGAACCTAAAGTTAAGGGTTAAAGGAAAGAAATAAAATTCAGTTGAGTATGGGAAATCTATTGTCTTTACATTATAAATTCCCCGTTAAACTATCAAGGAAACAATGAGAACTTAATTGTAATAAAGTTGTAAGCCAGTGAAAATTATTGTTGGAGGACTTGTCCTAATCCCTAAGTTTGCTTATTGTAGGTTGGGTTATGTTTGTATACATTCTTGAAAAATAAGAGGTGTATGTACATCTTGTGTTATTCCTATTATAAAAGGGGGCGGTTCACGTTTGGTAACCAGCATTCATGTGATGTGGAGTGTCGTGAGTAATCCCATTGTGTTGCCTTGTAATAAGTAATGAAAGTAAAAAATATGGGTGTTATTTGGTATTGGATTTATTGGGTTGTTTAATTTGTGGGCTCTACATATCCAAAGGTATAGAGAAAGGTCATACTCTCAAACCTATAGGCATGTTTGGGGTTGTCGTGGTTATTCATGATGGTGGATGAGTTGGAATGAAAAGTGTATTTTGTGATATGAAAAATATGGTACCTTATGATTATATGAGCACTTATTGTGCTACCACTAGTGTGGAATCATCGCGTATTTGAACGTGTTGTGAGAAGAGTACACTCTCTTCCTCGTGAATCAATGTGTATTACACACAAGGTTACCAACTATTTTTTGTGAAGGAATGTTGTTTGGAATCATGGAAGGGTTTTAGTGTTTCATTATCTGTGATAGTGCATGGTGTATCACACATGTTGCACGGGGAAAAGTATGTCATATTGTGTTAATTCCAACATATGTGGGTTGTTGTACTGTGGTTTTTTATGTCCCCATGTTGTGTTATTTATATGCTATGTCGTGATGTAAATCATTGTGTTCATGTTATTGTTATTCATAGGTATGCAAAAATCAAATTGTGATTCGTTTTGCATAGGGTATTTTATTGCCCCTAGGTCTCGTTCTCAGCTAGGTGCGATTATTTAGGAATGTGATGTGTGTGGAGTTGTTGTCAAATTGTTATGGATTATCACCTCACAATGTTATCAGGTGTAATTCATATGGTTATTGTTGATAAATCATTGTGTTAGTAATGTAATTATGTGGTAATGTTGTGAACCCAACACCTAAACCAACACTAAGGGAATCAATCGGAAAATATGATGGTGAGACGGAAGGCATAAACTAGGTTTCATAACATTGATTCAAGTACAAACTTTGGAAATGGAGTCTGTTTGTAGTCAAAAAACCCACCGTATCCATTTGCATACATTGAGATTTCTAGTATATTGCTGGAGGATGTACACCACCTAGGCTCAACTTATGAAAAAAACTAGCATTCTTTCTTTCTCCTATGTGGGTGTCAATCAAGCAATGCATAGGGATCAGAGATATTATGCGAGATTATACTTATTTGGGATATGTATTTTGTGATTGAGGCACATATTGAAGTGTGCAACTGTGGGTTTATAAACAAAGTGGGAAAAAATTATTAAGAAACCTACCAAAACACTACATGTTTGGGTTTATAGCGTATATTTAAAAATTGTAATCATGTTAATAAAACACGTGTTGGTGATAAGAGTGGATCAGGAACACCCTCCTTATATATAACAATGGTGATATAATTAGACGATCGGTTATCATAATGGTGTGACAACTTAGCAAGTAAGTAATATGTGCGAGTTGTTTATAGATACATGATGCAATGATGAAATATCAGGAGGCGAATGTATGAGGGTGGTTGTTAATCCTTCTGGATGGTGTGAATACAGTGAAAAATAGTGAGAGTGTTGAGTTAAAAAATTATATTCTCAATAAAAGAAGTGATTTTTTTTTATGATGAAGAAATAAAAAAACATGATAACACAAGGATTTGTTGGATAAACACAACACATCACTGAGTTACATTCTGTAGAATGAAGATATTACATGGGGATTAAGCATCCAACCATGAATGTGTAAACAAAGAAGAGAAAATGGTCCATACCTCAGGATCCGATAGATATGATAAAGGGAGGGGTACAAAATAGCGCGGGGTTGGTAACCCTTAGTGCAAGCAATCTTACTCCGTTAAGTGGAGAAGGGGATTGCATGATTCTTGAAATGGAAGTAGTAATTTCATTACGTTATGAGGCATAGGATGCATATGAGGAAAAAACAAATATGTCATTATAACCCCTACGACACCTACGACATGTCCCTCACTTAAGTGAGGTGAATCGCCAAATGAGTGGAAAAGGAAAATACAAATGTTAACACCCCCTTTCATCGTATTAAGGATGAGGCAGCGGAAAGGAAGAAAGAAAGAAATAGAAAGGAAGAAATTCAAAAATGAGAAATGGTTCCCAAAAACAAAACATTGGGATGGCACCATGAGCAAAAATTATCTCAAGAAATGGAGGAAGAAAAACCCAATTAGAAAAAACATCCACAACAAGAGATGGACAGGAAAGGAAATTATCTAAAAATTCAAGAAAGATACCACAGAGGAGTGTCGACAACGAAGTGACATGATAAGAGTACATGGCGGAGAAATATCTCTAGAAGAAGAAGTACAGTGGAGAAGAAGGAGACAAGAGGGATGCGGGAAGAGACATCAGGATCTGAACTCTGCTACCTATAGAAGGTCTCAAGACACAATGTTGATGATGCAGGTCTTCATCCAATGGACTGAAGAAGAACCAACCACAACCAAATTGTGTGCCTTCCTTTAGAAAGACCAACAATGGAGTTACAGAATTTCACTCACTCCATGAGGAAAACCAAAGGAAACAGTATATGAAGAACTCTGAATTGGTCCATGGAAGGAAATGTGAAATGGGTATAGAAAATGATTCTATCACAAAAAGTAACGGAATGGTAGAGATATACTGTTCAGAGGGGTGAGTGAGGAACATCCACTGAAGGATTCCCAAGTGAAGTGAAGACCAGGCAAAACCCCCACAATAGAAGGAGGAGCCTACAAGCATAGGGTGGATTCAATGTATGAATTCTCCCTAACACACTTGAGAGTGATAAAGATTCCCAGAAGTGGAAACGTCCCGAAGAAAAAGGATATGAAAGACTCATCGGAAACACATGTAGAATGATGAGACGTCATGTACTATATCACAAGTAAACATTGTGAAAAGACAACAAGGTTATGGTAGATACCGTCCCAAGAAGGTTTGAATCAACAAATAGAAGAGCAATGTCTAAGAGGTATGAATCATCGCATGAAGGAAGAGTAGCTGGGGAAAGGGCCCCCCAAGCATCCGGGAATTGAAAAGGAGGGTGATACACTGATTGGATGAGGTTGCGAATGGGGGTATTCCTAATGTTCGGATGAGAAGGAGGAGGTGATCACATACTTGGATACGATTTTGAAACCGGCAAATTTTCTCCGCCATGAAAATGGGGTCAACAACAAAAAGCCCTTTCTACAACCAGACGCTGTGTAAACGAAAAAATCCAGAGCTACTCCGCCAAAAACATCCTTCAATCACCACCCCCTCTGCCCCGCCCTTTTATCCCCCTGTTCTTACCTATCTTCTTAGCTCGCTTCCTGGCCTACTCGTGGAGTCCGTAACAACTCCCTCCGGTTTCGCGATTCGACCGACAACCCTAATACCTGAGTCGTGAAAATACTCCTCCTCATTCCTAACGTATATAGTCTTCTTGTTACTTCCCATTATGACTCCTATCTTGGCTTGTGCGTATTTGTTTACTAATAAAGTTTAGACAAAATCCTCATTGATAGACAACATGGGAAAAAAATTTCAAACAGATAACCCCGTGGACATTTTTCAAAAACTGTCTATATATCGCGAGACTAAGCACTTTCTGCCAATCAGAACATTACATACCACCACCATTTCTTTAAGGCATAGTACTCAAATAGTGGCATTGTGGCTATCCATATTTACCCCATTTGTCAAACATGTCCATAGAGCACTTACACTACAACTACGAGATATTAGAAAGGAAATATTGTCCCCCTCCTTTTCAGAGGTCTTGCTATAAATATTTTTTATAAAAAGCACTTCTAGTGCAAAGTGAATCATCCAACCCCAACAACCAATATTTCAAGGGAAAATGAACATTGAAAGTTAGAGTTTGCTAGAGGAGACGGTATCCCAGCTATGCCACCGAACACACAAAATCCATTAACTAACACATTGTAAAACTGTAAGAATGATGGAAAAAAACATTTGAGCATCCTCAAGATATCCAACACCTTCCAAAACAAGTGACACCCATGACCATTGTAGGCTATTTGAGGAACCCTTCTAAATAAGCAGTAACCAAAAAAAACCACTAAACTAAAACCACACTATGAATACCAAGAATAATGACATAATAGAAATAAACTTGCACAGTTCATGTGCATAATCCTACGAAGCCCATAATATCGAAAATCCCTCTTCCTCCCTATGCTTCGGGCAACATCCTATACCTGGTTTCTAACGGCTTCGTCAGTACATACTAGAAGAAATTGATGTTGTTAAAAATGTTTTTTTTGGGAATTTTCGTACTAGCTTACATCAATTTTATACCAAAACAGACACCATTTTATCATTAAGTCTTGAGATATGGATCTTATAAGGGAATTTTTGGACAAATGGTTCACATCCCATGCCTATGAATCAACATCTTTGTTATTTATTTTTTAAAGAACATTTTTTACAATTGTTTATGGAGGACCAGACTAAGTATCCTCTCTCTCTCTCTCCTCTCTCTCTCCTCTCTCTCTTCTCCTCTTCTCTCCTCTCTATCTCTCTCTCTCTCAATTTAAACTGTGTACAAAAGTGTGTGGGACTACAATCGTGAACAACATAGGAAACTACACTACCCACTACCACTGTGGAATTTTCCAGTTCATTTAAATGACTTAGGAATAATGGAAAATGAGCATGGTGCACGTTCCCCCATAATGTGAAATGTCCCTTATCTACATAACAAGAAACTGAAAAGGAAATTTTATCTATTTAATAAAGAATGAATGAATCTTTCTTAGAGAGGAACTAAGGTAAACAATGAGCTAAAAATGTGAAGTATAGTATGATGCCAACAAACTAATCATGTACATACCACCCTTACCCTCCTACCGACACGGCGGGGAGTAGATGGGCTTAGTCTTTCTGTGATAGGAAGGGTGGATAGTTGACCTGATGAATCGACTGTTAACCAGGGTTTCCCTTCGTCCTGTACCCCGGACCTCCGCCCCTCCTGTCGCCGGGGGGTGACTGGTAGGGTCCTGGGCTGGGCCGGGATTCTTTAGGCTCCTGCTGCCCCGTTTCCCCCCCTCTTTTCTTGTTGTGCCAGGTCTCGCTGTTTTCCTCTTGCCCTGCTGCTTCTGCTCGCCTTTCCTTTCCCCTCCCCCGCGCCGTTCCTCTCCCCTCACACACCACTCCTCCCACGGCCATGCTTCCTGGGCGTCCCCGCCCCAGGCGTCCCGCGCGGACTTAGACGCCGTTGTATCTCCTCCCCTCCCGTCTGCCCTGCGTATGCGCCTCTGCGTGCCTGCACCCGGGCGGCCGACGGTCCCCCCTAGCTTCCCGGGTCGCACTTCGACACACAGAGAGTACGGAGGTGTGGATGGAATAAAAATTAATTCCCTTCCTATGTTGTTTATACAGAGTAGTAGTCCCTGTCCTTTGAATAGATTAGATGAATTCTTTGGGGTGCTTTAAGTTCTTTTGAAGGCAATACTTAGGTGGTAATAGTAATAGTAGAGCTTTGTGTTCCATTTTGACACATAAACTATGTATTTATATGATCCTTTGTTGAATTTATAATAACAGCTGAAAAGATGAGCCATAAGTGAAAAATAGTCCTAATGGAAGAAAAGAGACCCAAAAGGAGCGGAGTTAGGATAAAAAAAGTCAGGGGATCCTAGACGTGGACAGAACCACCGGGTGGTTGTCCTGAGATGGGCAATGGGTGTCGAAGTCATTAAAGATAAACAGTAAGTTTGTACTAGGCGTAGGGTTTATTAAGGACCAAAGTGAAGTAAAAAATGGAGAAATGAGGCCAACGATAGTTGTCAATACTAGTTTTGGTTAGGAACGGTTAAATACTAGGATGCTTTTATGACCTCGAAATGTACTAAGTGTGTGATTTGTGTTACATTTTTCCCCACTTTTTTGTTGAGTGAATAATTGATAAAGTGTTAGAAGATGTGTACCTTATAATCTTTAGAGAAGAGTGGAAAATAGTGTGTCAAGTGGTCATGTGAAGGGTTGAAGTGATCCAAGTGAAGGTGTGACACTAGGGTGAAGATAGCGTAGATTTTACTTATGTTGTGCTGTATTTTATGAGTAGGCTTCTTCTTAATTAAATTAATGAAGATCCTACAAAGAAAGAGAAAAAAAGGTAGTCAAATTCTATGTATATGGAAAATTCGAGTGTAAAGATGCATTACATTTATAAAAATGGTAAAAAGTAGGTAATGAAAGTGTGTGTACCTGATTTCCAAAGGTGAAAGAGTGTTGTAAAGATAGAAAAATGCCTGAAATGTTGTGAAGAGTATTTTTTTTGGGGGAGCTCATGCCGAGTGAAATTTTTGGACGTCCTTTGCCAAGTGTGAGTTTTTGGGTGATCTCATGCCAAGTGCACGTTTTTTGGTGATCTCAAACCAAGGTGATTTTTGGGCAATCTCATGCCAAGAGTAGTGTCGGGACGAGGTTATAAATTGATGCTCCTTCCCTGACACTTAACCCATAAGTACTCGTGCAAATGGCACTCCGATTTAGTTCCGAGTGTCCAATTTAGTTCTAAGTTAGATTATTGTTTCAATTGAAATTAAGTGTAGAGATTCTGGATCTGTAAATAGAGGTTTGGGCTGATATAATAGAATTGCAGAGGACAGATTCTATGGTTGGGAAAAACTAAACTTATTGTATTTTTTATTTATTGATTGAGAAGTAACTGTACGTGCCCCAGGACATAGTGCCTGAAAGGAGGATACCGTCCACCAAAGCGCTATGTCTAATATGGGCATGGGTCTGTGTCAGAACTAGATTCTAACCGTATGATTTGAGGCCAGTTATGTTGATTGTACTTGTATTGTTTTTACTATTTGATCTATGTTTTATCTCTGAGATGTTTTAGGGTTGAGTTATTCACCCAATGTGTGCCCCCCATTTTTGGTTACAAGTGAAAAGAGTAGGTGAATGTGCCCAAAGGAGAGGGCCGAATGTTGATTCTTTGTTATGAAATATAATTAGTGTCAATATATTTTGTATGGGTTGCCGGGGGTAGTTTAAGATAGTGGGTATGGCTAAAGTATTTGTCTAGTAAGATTATATTTGGAAATTACAATTAGAGACTGTAATATTTAGTGTATGGTTACGTGAGTTATATTAACAACTCACAACATTATATAATAGGAGGGTTCGGTGGTCCGGGTAACAAACCTCCTTAATTATAGCAGGTAATTTTCGTATATTTTATTTTGATATTCAGAATGAAGATTATTTTTCCACATAAATATGTTTGTCCACTTTAGTTGTATCAGGCGAGCCGCCCTCCTCTCTGATGGAAATTAAAAAAAGCATTTGGGGCACTTCCATACTATGTCTGCCTGAGCGATGATGAGATCAAGGTTAGTATTTAAATGTCCTATGTATTTTCTTAGCATGTTTCCCAGTTTTTGTGAGAAATTGATTGTTGAAGTTTTGGAAGTTAGATAATACGTGGATTATTCGACCCACGTGCTTCCTCTATCACATTCAACACACTGTGCACCTTCATAAGGATTGGGTTCTTCCTAGACATTCAAGGCCATAACTAGGATTGATCAACTAATCTTGATCTGCCTGCAGACTCGTGATTGATTTCACAATTTCATCAAAAAATTAATATCGAATCTATACCACTATTCTTATTCATTTCCTGCTCCATAAATGTCTTTCGGATAGATAAAGATCTATTTCTACATGTTTATTGTGCAGTATAGTTTCAGTTATTTTGTATTGGGTGCGACATGCTCATTATGAATGTTTTTGCACTCTAACCACTACTTTCTAGAATTGTGTATCCAAATCCAGTCAAATCTTATTCCGGGTTGTGTGCCTAGCATATGCAGTTATTTGTTGTGCACCAACAAAAAACCTTTTCTCCTACATGCGGCATTGAATCAAAGTATACCCAAAGAAGGGATCTCGGTCTATAGCCACACATTTATGACCTGAGACGTATCATGCACAATCGAGTCAATCTATTCCTTTTATGTAATCTATTTGTCGTTATTTCTATTCAACGTCATTGCATGGTGACTTACTGGTTGCATTTCTTAATGTTTGGTGAAGGACATGTATGCACGAATGATACTATTTGGATCTAAATTTCTATTAGCTTTGTGGATACGCCCATCGACAAATGTGTGTTGGCCTTCTCCAGTATATCGTGTACAAGTGGTTTTGTATTCTATGTTTGGCTCTTTATATTTCTACTAGCTTGGGTAAATTGGTATCTAGCTATCAACTCACTTTATGAGGGCTCGAGTACCACCATGACAACATTCTTTGGAATCCCATGTTGTTTATAGTAGACAAATCTCTCAATATGGATTAATATATACACTCTACTATGAAAGTATGCAGAACCGTATGCTCAAGGGAGTTTCATTGTTCAGGAAACATGTTTAGAATTGGTAGTAGCGATAGTTTTTATCAAAAGGTATTGTCCATTAGATTTATTAAATAATGGTTATTCTTATTTTTTGCTTTCAACGGTTATGTGTTCTCAAGAGTCTTTATTGTTATTTTATATTGTCATGTTATAGAGGTTACATAAGTTCATTATAATTTTCATCCAAAAATTATCATCATAGGTGTCATAGTAAAGTCAATTCCATGTAGGTCTTTTGTATGAGTTAGTGTCGTATCAAATAGGTGATTTAGGAATATTTGTGTGTGTTCATTTGTATGTTATCAAATAGTCATGTGTCAAATTGTAAAAAATAAAAAATATTGCCTCACTGACACATTTTTGGTGTTACCCGACGTCTAAAAAAATAATGTGTTTCACATTTCGGGGGAGGGGAGAAGAATTATAAAATAATCACAGGTGAAAAATGTTGAGCACCAAGTCAAATCCAGCTGAGCTAGCGGCATTCACTGGAGGACAGAGACATCGGAGGTTGGCGGGCAATCAATGACTCTCGTAAGACACCAATGACGAGACCACACAAAAGATGTGGTGGCATTTTGTTGAGGTGTTTTCTTCAATTGCAGATGTTGTACCTATCATTTCTCTGAGTCATTTTATAGTATGTTCCTATCCCATTGTAATAAGGGAGACGATTCCTATGTATTTACTACTTTGAAAATATAACTGGAAAGATGATGAAAAAGGCCATTGGAGGAAAAAGCAACATTATGATACTGAAGAGGATGATGAGTTTCATACCTTGGAAAAAGGGTCCGTATTTGAAAAAGGTTCGCTACCGGATGGCAGGGGCTCATTTACGAGGTTGTTGATCAGCCTTTACAAACCATCAGTGGAGCCAAGATAATGAGCACGCAATGTGCGGAGAAAGCTACATAGAAGTGCAATGGTTTTTCTCCCATTTTTGCCACTAAGGGGGGGA